>VWZV01003984.1:0-97572 GCA_013397155.1 Irena cyanogastra
CATTTGCTACCAATTGTTCAAAACCACGCACAGATAGGGCATTTCAAGACCCGTGGGGTCTGCCTGCACAGCATGGCAAATTCCAGTCATTCCTCCAGGCTGATGGGGGCTACTCAAGCCCCACTGAGGTTAAGTGGATCCACCAGCTCTTGGTCTGCTGAGGAAGGACCTGTTCCAGATGGACCACTCTGTCCCCAGACAGACCATCCCATCCCCCCAGCACCAGTCCAGTGCTCCATGGGGAAGAAATCCCAGGCCTCAGGAGGTGCCTCACCTGCCAGGAAGCTGGGTGCCCCACAGAGACAGCCCCAGGCAGGATGTCCAAAAGATTTCTTCCTTTTCAAGCAGGACCACAAGAGAGAGAAGGAGAGAGGACACACTTGCTTACTTCAAATATTCCTTTGAATCATGCACCTAGACTTCAATTTACTTAAATTAAAGGGGGCAGTGAAGGCACTGGAAAAGGTTGCCCAGAGAATCTGTGAATGCCCCATCTCTGGAAGTGTTCAAAGCAAGGCTGGATGTGGCCCTGAGCAACCTGATCTGGTGGAAGTTTGTCCATGCCCATGGCAGGGAGATTGGAACTAGGTCATCCTAAAAGTCCCTTCCAACCCAAACCATCCTGTGATTCTGTAAATTTCAGAATAAAAAGTCTGTAGCACATCCACAAAGTAAAAGGTAGTTTTCAGAGCTAGGTCTTCAGGCTTGAGGCACAAAACCCCTGCAGCCCTAACAAAAGAGCTAGGATCAGCACTGTCCCTTCCTGTGTCACTCTCCTAAGAGCAGGTAACTGCTCCCAGGAGGATGGGGACTGTCCCATTGCTATTTTCCCCAGCCCAAGCAGTCACACACACATGGCTATCACAGAGCACCCCAGGCCTGGGCACTCACTGGATGGGCACCCAAAAGCTGCTGATCTCTGATTTGCCCCAACCCACATGGAGGAGCAGCCTCCAGCTGCACCGAGTGCTTTCTGTGCCACCAGAGGATCTATATTCACTGGGGGTGATGGGCATGGGGTGGTTTCATCTCAAAAAAAAAAAAAAAGAAAAAGAAAAAAAGCCTAGAATTTTCTCCAGCTGCTTTTGCTGTAAATATGTTCTGTACTGAAAATTAAACACTGCAGGAACAACTGCAATGGTTCCCTAAACAGCAGGTCAGGGTGGCATGATTGCTGTCCCTGACATTATTGCTGCTCAGATAATGGGAAAATACATCACAAATGCTGGCTCATCTCTCCATCCTGCCCCTGTCAGCTGTGAGGGCCACACGTGACCCATGCTTGTCACATGAAAATGTCCCCAGTTGGGAGGAAATTCCTGCCACAGAGGTGGCACTCATTCTGCACTACTTTCAGGTATTCCTGTGGTGAAAAGAGAGAGAGATCTGAGACATCTGCATCCTCCAGTCTGTCCTGCTCACCCAAAGGATTTTGAGACCAGAGGGGTTCATGCATCAGCTGCAGCCTTCCCTTATGCTAGCTCTGAATCACCATCTGGCACTGGGTGGTTTCCAGCACCTGGGAAACATGAATATGGATCAATGCAGTCTTTCTTCCTCTCCTTCCCCCTGTCCCTGCCTTGGGCGTGCTCTGTGCTTACATCTGCAGCTCCAAGGGCTGCAAATACCAATAAAGATCGGAGCAAATGAAAGCTTCAGCCTGCATTCTCATTGAATGCAAACAAGGTGTTTTTAGAAACAGCCCTATTTCATTCACTTATGTGTTCTCTGTTGATTTAACCTCTCACAGAAGTGTTTTGGGTTGACATGAAGTGGTAACATTCCATTCTGGTATGTCCTCCTTTTTTCTCCCCAGCCCCCAAGATGGTCCCAAATGCACTCTCATCCACCTTCCTACTACAAGTAGAAAATCTGTTTAGAAGTAGCAGCAAGAGCACAATCTCCCCTGTGGTCATTCCCACCACATCTGCTCCAGGTCAGCACCACCAGTGCAAGCCAATCTACCTAACCTGGGCTCCTACACCAAGTATTGAAGTGATCTCAGGGCATGGTGCAATGCAAACAGGTCTCCATGTGAGAGTTAAAGCAGTGCTTTGTCTTAACCACTGAATTAACATTTTGAAATTTAGATGTACCCAGGTCTCTAGCCTTTTTTCTATATTTCTACAGTACCTAGCACAGCAGCACTCTGGTTCGTCTGTGATATTCCCAGGCATAGTCCCAAAACAACCAAGAAGTTGCAAATCAGCAGTCTGAATCACCCACTAAAACGAAGAGCAGCGTGGCTTTGTTTCCACTGGAGCAGAAGCACTCTCTGTATCATTTCCAGATCAAGAAGCAGACTCCAGGAGGTCCAAATTTTTTGGCCTGGCTACCAGACCTCAGCTGGCTGACTGTAGGGGCACAGAATGGCTGGGTTAACATTCACCATTCTGTGAAGAAGTTTAGTCCCACAGTGCTGTTGATGACCCCCTCCCACGCTAGCAGCAGCCCTGTGAGGTGTAGCTGGCACAATATCAGTCAGCAGGACCCTGCACCAGGCAGTGCTGCTGAAACTCCCTGCAGACAGCAGGGAAAGGCTCTGAAGAGTCCTTTGAGGTCATGTTGCTCGTGATGCCCATGTCTGGAAATAAATAACCAACCATTTGCACCTCCAGTTTGTCTTCACTTAAACTGCACATCCCTCCTTACCACTGTACAAATTAATTTGGACCCTGACTGAATGAAGCATTCAAACCCGTGCTCCAGTCCAACCACTGGTCCTGGTGGAGTAGAGAGATGGGGTGATGGCAGGACAGCTGCCAAGCTCATCCCTGTGTATTTGCCTGTGGATAGTAACCACTTCTGCAGGAAGATGGTGTCCCCTGCTCAATTATCCCCAGGGGGAGAGCTGTGCAATCTCTGCTCTCCTGTGTTCCCAGTGCATCCTTCTTGTCCCTGCTGCTGACTTGGCAATGCTGGCAGATTTGTGGACTAGGCTGGATCTGCCCCAAAGTGCTGGTGTGGTCTTGCCATGGTTTAACCCCAGCTGGCAACTCAGCCCCACACAGCCACTCGCTCACTCCCCCTGCCCAGTGTGATGGGGTATAATTGAGATAAAGACAGTTCAATAAGGAAAGCAAAAGCTGCACACACAGGCAAAGCAAAACAAGGAATCAGTCTGCCCCTTCCTGTGAGGAGGCTGGTGTTCAGCCATCACCAGGAAAGCTGGGCTCCATCACACCTGACTGTGACTTGTGAAGGTGAGCACCATCATTCCAAATGTCCCTCCTTCCTCCTGCTCACCCCACTTTACATCCCGAGCATGATGCACATGCTGTGGAATATCCCTGGGTCAGATGCCCTGGCTATGTCTCCTCCCAGCTCATTGTGCACTCCTTGCTGGTGCAGGGAGATGAGAAGCAGAAAAGTCCTTGATGGTATATAAACCCTTCTCAGCAATAACAAAAACATCCCTGAGTTATCAGCACTGCTTCCAGCACAAATCCAAAGCACAGCCCCATACCAGCTACTGTGAAGAAAGTTAGCTTCACCCCAGCCCAGACCAGCACAGGTCTCTACCCAGGGCTGTTTGCCACTGCTCTCTCATTGCCCTCTCACTGTGCAAAGGCAGTGGATGGGGTAGGCTACAGCCCAAATCTGGGAAGGCTGTGTCCTTTGTGAGTCTGGTTAGATGGGGTCACAAATCCAACAGGTCCACAAATGGCACCAGCAAAAGAGCAAGGACAGGTTTTTCTGGCCCACTTCCAGGTGAAAAGTGAAAGCAGGGGCATGAAGCAAGCAGACAAAAGGCCTCAGTAGAAATCAAGGATGCTCCATCCCTCAGAACAGCTTTCCACCTCTGAATAGATGAAGTCCAAGTGCAAACATGGTCCTGCTCAGGGGCAGATGATAAGGATTGATGCCATAAGCAAAGCAACAAGATCTTAAATCTCTTGATACAAGTGTGGGAAGGCACTCAGAGTAGCTAGAAATCATGCAAAATGATGGGGGCTATGAACTCAGGAGCTTAGCTCTGGTCTGCTGGGATTGCTGTCATAACTCCAATCTTAGCACATCATCTGTTTAAGGGATAGGAAGGGGGAAGGAGTGCAGGGGTGCTGCTGTGTATCAAGTGTACATACCACTGCCAGCAACCTGTCACTGGACAATGAAGAGCGTGGTGATGGAGCCACAGTCAGTGCCTGTGGGGTGTGCAATGAAAGGGAAAGCAGTGAGGGCTCTCCTCTGGACCACCAGGACTGGGGAACAGGAGAGCAAAATGTCTGGACCAACCCTCAAACTGCCAGAAAACACGCAAGGGAGAAGCTGTGATCCCCAACAGGGTCTGAGGGTGGCTGTTGGCAGTCAGACATCTCTGTGTTTATATTCCAGCTGCCTCCTGTGGAAAGTGCACAGAGTCTGACATTTCAGAGCAAATGTAAAACAGCAGGGACTTTGATTCACAACTAGGATTTATCTAAGTACTGCCTGTAGTCTTTGTGGTAAGGCTCAGATTTTACAGTTCACTGCCCCCGGTTGTGATTCATTGTGAGAGGCCATTAAAAAGAGATTTACAGAAGATACAAGAGAACTGCCCAAATTATCCACTAAGACTAAGAAAAGTAATTTCTCTCCAGCCAGAATTAGACACCTTATCCTGGTCAGTCCCTTTTTTTTTTTTGCAGAAGATGCACAGAGGAGCACTGTGCAGCCAGACTGTTCCTATACCAGTAATGTGAGCAGGGACAGGTCTGGGCCTTGGCCCTGGTGCTTCACACACCCCTGGATCATCCTGCAGGATTCTTAGCACAGACTCCAGAATAGCTTAACCCAGAGAAGAGTCTCCCCAGAAAGCAGTCTCCTCATTTGGAAAGGAAGAGACATCATCCTCATAGAAACAAGCTGGGCCATGATGTACACATCACAATGAGCAAACAAGGAGCTTGCTGGTTTGTTTACTCATTACTACAGGTACAACATCAGACACTGGAGCTCTGGTTTACATTCCTCTAGATTCACATCTTCCATCACTACGGAGGATGCAAACTATATGATGTAGAGAGATAGGACACACTTTGTTTCTGCTGCTGAAGGAGTTCTAGTTTTACAAAACCAGTACACATTTATTGAAGCAAATCCTGGACACCTTATCCACCAACCCTTAGACTCTTAGCACCTTGTACATTATAGCTATTGCTGCCCAAAGAAGAACAAATTGTTTCATACAAAGTGAAAGATGCACAAAACCCCAGCTTTAGAAAGCCCCACTCCAGCATCAGACAGTGATAGCTGGGATGTTCTCAAGGGCTGCCTGAGAGACCTGCCTTCACCTCCTTCATCCCCAGACAATGACCCTATCCCTAATCCTGTAGGCACAGGTCCACATTTGGCAATTCCTCACCCTGGCACTATTGGCCTCACCCTTCACCCATGCCCAGGAGACCTCGTTCTTCTTAGACCAGACTCAGTGTCACCCAAGCTGAGGCAGGCAGCTATCTTTGTGCCATGCACATCCCAAAGAAGTCCAAAAGAGCTGTAGCAGCATTAGTGTCCCATTACATCATTGCACAGGGACACAGGATCATTTTCAGACTATACACTACCAGCTAAAATAGTAATATGAGCCCCTCACTTCATGTACTGAGGAATTCAGCCCAGACAGAGTGAAGCTGCTAGACTGAGCTGCATGTCATCTCTGACTGGACCATGACTGAAGGACTCAAGTATGTGTCCCTGAGGCAGACCCATGCCTCTGTTGGTTGTGAGGTTGTTGGGATTTTTTTGTTGGTTTTTTTTTACAGTAATATAATCTTCAACCCAGATAAAGATGCACAGATATTGTGGATCACATGAAAAAGAGGAGGGTTGAAGAGTCACAAAGGGTAGACAACACTTAGAAAATCCTAGCTGCTGTAAACACATCAGGAAAGGGAGAAGGAGGGAGAGGCTGTGCCTGTGAGAGGGGGGCACAGCTGAAAATACTCCCAAGGCCCATGTCTTCACCTTTACATGAGCTGATTCTTTGATCTCAACAGAGAACTCTCACAAGCCCTGCAAGTACAGCCAAACATCAGCTCAAAGATGTGCACAAAGCTGTGCCTTCTCCCTCCCTCATTCCCACAGGGGAACATCCCTGCAAGGTACCTCTTCACAGCTCCTCACTTAAAGGTCAATCCTTAAAGTTTTTTTGTCTACTTGAGTGCTTTCTAATGTGCACATACAGATTTATTATTATTATGATTTATTATTAGCAATTTCCAGTAAGAACATAATAAGGGGTCATACATTTATATTCTTATAAATGTGGGCTCAGCAGGACAGAGGGCACTGACCTCTCAACAGCCAGGGAGGGATGCCAGCCACCCCCCTAGGTGAAAAGGACACACAGATCACTTTCCCTCCATTTGAGGCAGAGCTCACTCTGCCCCCAGGCTGTGCTGTTAGGCTGGACAAGAATCCCAGTATTTACATCCCTCAGTTTTCCAAAATAGGATTTAGTTTCAAATCTACCCCCAAATAAGTCTTGTTTTTCAGACAAGAGAACTGGGACATGTAGAAATTAAGACCTGATTAGGCAAATGGAATCAGTTTGAGTAGCCCAAATACTCCATCATCCTCTCTCGGCAAATGTTTGCATCCCAGATTTTTGGCTCAGTTTTTAGTTTGTTTTCTCAAGAATTGCATTTTACTTGGGATTAATATGCGTTGGTGTTGTACTTCCACCAATCCTACCTAGCCTGCAAACTTTCTCTTCCACATTTTTAGCAGTAACCCATTTGCCTTCTCGAAATCACAAAATCACAGAATCTGCTGAGGGATTCTCAAGGAAGGGACCCACAAGGATCATTGAGTTCAATTCCTGGCCCAGCACAGGACAGCTTCTGTAGTCACATCATGTGCCCAAGACTATTTCATTCCTGTCTACCCTACCAGATCAGTAACTGCAATGTCTTGCACATATTCCAGGGAAGGGTAAGACTGCACTGGGAAATAACAAATATCACAGTCTGCAAAGGGGAAAATGTAAGCTTTGTTTAATTTCTGTCTCATTACAAGTGCTGTGTCCTGGCTCTGAGAAACATGAACTAAAGCTGAGTCGATTTTATTGTGAGTGAGTAATGGACAATCCAGATGACTGGCCAGGAAGCACGGCCCAGGCTGTGCAGTACACAGCTTCCAGGAAAAAGGGGCCGTATTTGTAAACAGAAAGCAACACCACTCATTGTTAAGGAAGGCAATTCCCTGTCTGAGAAGTGATGGAGCAAAGCCACCAAGCCCTCTTTAAAGGGAACAAGTCTACCAAACAGGAAGGTCTAAGGCGTGACAACGTCTGGATAAAAGGATAAAAAGTACGTTTATACCTTCCTGCCATTATGCTGAATAAAAAAACTAGGGAATATTTCATGCCTGTGGAAAGCCTGACACTGTGCAAGCACTTCTGCTCTGCAAAATGTGGAACCAGGACAGCAGGGGCCTCCTTAATTCCACTCCACAGGGAGGGTTTGCCCCTCAGCTGCCCTGTGCTCACTGGCACAGTGGTGAAGCTGTTCATCCAGCATGAAGGGCTTCAAGCCAAGCAGAACCAGTGTGTCTCATGGGTATCAGCACTCATTGGTCATTTCACCTAACAAAAGGGAGCACGGACTCTTCATGCTCCTCAGAAGTCCACAGGAGAGCCAGAGTGGCAGATGTAAAATGGCAAAATGCTGACTTCTGCCAAAACTCCCACTGGTTTCAATGGACTCAGTTATTTATCCTTAGATTTCAAGGCTGACACTACTGAACATCTTGTCTAAAACTCCCATGGTCAACCACAGTTTAACTCATCCCCCCCGAATCTGCTCATGAACCACAGCAGTGGTCCCCACTCCCCCATCCCTGGGCCACACAACTGCAAGTCAGCTGGGGGAACAACACATCTCTCACTCCTCATAGCTTCAGCCCACGTCTTTATGTACAAGGACAGCATAAGCAGTGTTGTGTTTTGCACGACAGAGACACCTGCTCGTCATGGATGGAAGGTTGCTGGTCTCAGAGACATCCCTCAGGAAGCAGTCTAGTCCTGCTTGGAATGTTTCAGGTAGCAAAGAGCCCATGCATGCCCTCAAGTTCATTCAGTGGTCAACTGTCCTCCTCCACCTGCATTCACGGGATCCACAGTGTTTTCCTTCCCCTGGCTGCTCCTGGAGCATGTGGTTTGGGTACTAATGCTGCATGCTGGCACCAAGCTGCATTTCACAGGGAAAAATATGCAGCCCTCCATAAGCAGATTAGGAAACACAAACACTGAGAAATGGAGAACAGAGTGGGAAAAGAACTCTTATCCAAACAACACCCAGGGCAAGAACCAAAGCCTCCACCTGGGGAGAAAACTAGGGAAAACCTGAGATTTAGAGGTGAAACTGTTGGGAGACTGTTACTTTGCACCATTAAAGTGATACTGTTCCCTCACTCCTGACAGGCCCATCATGGTCTTGTTTGTAGCCAAGCTCAGTTCTGT
The DNA here is from genome assembly GCA_013397155.1 of Irena cyanogastra. Lineage (NCBI taxonomy): Eukaryota > Metazoa > Chordata > Aves > Passeriformes > Irenidae > Irena > Irena cyanogastra. The sequence continues at coordinate 8,444 of VWZV01003984.1, forward strand.
ATGGACATCAAAATATATCTCTTGTTTAAGTCAGCTCCGTAGTGCACACAGCATCATCTGGGAGTTCAAACACATCTGGATTGCTCAATGTTTCCATGGTCTTGTGGGTCTTGCCATACACGAGCAAGGTGCCTGGAGCCCACCCATGTACTGGGCACCACAACAAAAAGAAACTATTGCAGCCTGAGGCATGGTGGAAGGTGCAGGAGGACTCCTCACCCAGCAGCTGGTCCCCACAGCTGCCACTCTCCCAGTGCTCCCCCACATCTGCAGATGTTACAGCCATTGCAAAGTGGGCCTGCACTGTGATCTTGCTAAGTTACCTCAGTCCTCTGAGCACACTCTGTCTGAAGCATCCTCAGCTCACACCCTGCATCTGGATGTTTTTCTGGGTTAATAAGTGTCAGCAAACCCCACACACTGCTCCTACCTCCTCCAAATCTCTACTTTCTTCCTCTGTCTTCCCCTTTCTACTTTTCTCTCTAGCTTGTTCCTTCAACCTTATTCCATTTTCATTACTCTGTACTGTTTAAATATCCCTTGCAAAACCTGGGCACTACAGAAAATAAACCAAATGCAAAAAGAAGGCAGAAATATGGAATACATAAACAGCTGGTTTGTAGGAATCCTGATGCCATTACTTCAAGAGAATAAAGGAGTATAAATTCTAATGCAAGTCTCCCACTCAGTTGTAAAACATGCTGCTGTATTTACACTAAAATAATAATCAGACAAACAGTTATGTGTTTTTCCCACAAAACTCTATCCTGAATTTTTTCTTAGAGAGGAAGTTGTTCATAGCCTCTTACCACCCCCCTCTTTGATGCCTGCTATTTTAGGATTGTTCCACTCCTTTTTTGCCTCTCTCCCCATAAAACTGGAATTACTTTAGTCCACAAGGTTACTCCATAAAGCCTCCTTCTCAGCATATGAATCTAATTTTAGATTTTCAAGCTTAAAAATAAATATCTGACAAAATCCCCCAGCCAAACAAAAAAGATGTTCTAAAGAAGGAGGAGAGAAAGAAAGCTCCAACATCCATAGTTTCAGCCTTAGCTATCTCCACCATATTCAGCAGAGTCACATCCATTTCACTGTAAGGGATGTGTAATCTCCAGATGGATCTGCTTAGTAAAGATTTAGTATTGAATGGGTGATGCCTGAAAGAATAGGAGTGTGACTGTAGTGTGTTGCCCAGGGATGGCTGCTCATTAAGCTGCCCAGAATAAACAGTGTATGCACGCAAATTAGAAAACTCTTGGGGAAAAAAGCCACTTACATAGTAATGGCCTAGCTCTCAGAAAATCTATTCTTTAAAATTACTTGTTTGTGGAAGACTGCACTTTACTTTTATACTTTATATTAAGTGTGTAAAAATACATTAATGACCTTTTGCAAGTTATATTTGGGCAACATTTGCAGTCGATGTGGTCTCTCAGTAGGTGTATGAGATGTACAGACATTGTTTTAACACAGGTTGTTAGCTGGAACAAGGGGTCAACACAAGCCTTCTGGAGCAAGCAATCTGAAATGCATTTGAGGCTGTCTTCCACATGAGAAATTGTTTCAGTCATTCCCTAATATCATCTTCCCTCTCCAAGATTCTTCAAAGAGAAGGGGGTTTATATGTGAAATAGGTGTCCAGACTTCAAAAAGCAGTGAAAATATGCCTCAAAGACAGAGCAAATGTACCTTCCAAAACTCTGGTTCCTGTGCACAATCCCTCCAATGCCATGTGTGACTTGGGAGCTTTGTTTCTTTTTTTCTCCCCACTGGGTTATCAGTTCAGCATCTTTGACTTGGTTTCCCTCTACCTTGGGCAAAGCCTGAAAACATAAACTGCCCCCTAAAAAGGGACAAACACAGCCCCACTATTTACCCCTACACTCCTACTCTGTACTTTCTTTTTCCCTCAGACAGTAAAAATGAGACAATTCCTAGCAGGCATAAGTCTAATGGTTTGGCTGAAATCAAACACCAGTTTTCAAAAAGTTTTTGGATCCAGAGAGAAATGCCCACAGAGCTGCAGAATACATTGGGTTTGACTGACAGCTAATTTTTCTCCCTACATTTCTGTCTGGCTGTGCATCCAAGAAATCAACTATTCCAGACAAATTTCCAGTACAGAACCTCTTTATGACCCTTCTGGATATGATGTCACTGGGGAACAACCTGACGGTTTCCAAAAAAATTGGGATTCCTGCCTGATGGCACAATAACAGTGGTAGACTTTTTAAGACTCACAATAAGTACTGGGAGAGCAGGGATAAACAATGATTTCTGATCAAAGTCAGAAATCATATCATCTGGCTTTCTCCTGGTTTACATCTATCATATGGTATTTCTGTTCCTGGCAAATCATTTACGGTAAGGTTTTTGGAAACGAGTGCTTTTGGAAATGAGGTCTTCTAAGTGAAAATGTAAGCACTGCAATAAATGACTTGAACTTCAAATGTATTCAACAGCCTATGGCTCTTTCAGAAATCAGAGCTGTGGAGTGCTCAGTGCTTTAAAAATGAGTCTCATTTTCTCTTGTGCTCAACTTTGGATAAAAGACTTATTTTAATGTTCAGAAAAGGAGGATTTGCTCATACTGCATAATCAATCTGTAATCCTTAGAGCTTCTAAATGTGAAGTGCTGCTGTTAATTCCCTTATTCTGGTGTGGTTTTAAAGGTGTTCAGTGGAATAAATTGGGAATGCAGCTTGGAACATTTTTTATATGCTTTGAGGAAACAGGATCCAGATGACAATTGATGTGACACACTTGTCACCTGCAGCGGAAAAACCCCACCAAGAGGGAAGCCATAAGGCTTCTCCCCGTGCCCGCAGCGTCCTACGCAATTTGTGGTACAACAAAAAACTCTTTGCTGCCACGTATTTATTTGTCTTGCTTAGTGCCCTTTGTGCTACTCCCACACATCGGACTTTAAAGCTTTCTTTGAAAGTTTTATTATCTCGTTTTTTGCAGCCCTCAGAGGCATTGATGTTGCAGCCTGTTCTGGGGAGCGAGTGGCAAAGCGCTCTTTGTTTCTGTTGAGGGAAGACCCCGAAGGCCACTAAAGCTGCTCAGCAATGTTTCCTTTTAAGGACGAGCTGAGGGAGGCACCCTGCTTTCATCTTTAAGTCTTACCAGATGAGAGGGAAGCTGGTGCTGAGGAGCTGGCAATGATGACCCGTGCTGAGTTTCCCCAGTTAGTGGAGATGCCCAGTGGCCAGGCGTGTCCAGGGCACTGAGAGCCAGGGGCTGTGCTCTCTCCTGCAGCTCTCTGTGGCTCTTCCTCAGCATCTCCCCTGTGGAGCAGAACTGATCATCTCACTGGATCTGCTGGCAGGCTGCCCAGCCAGCCCAGCCATCGCTGGGGACAAATCAAATACTGCTGACAGTGTCTCAGGCCCATGTGCATGAGAAAGCAAAGCTTTTCCCAACGCCTCTTGCCATAGCCCTTTCCCTACTGGGATCACTGCCATGTCTTATGTAGAGATTCCCTCTTTCCAAGCAGCAGAGATTTGAAACTGCATTTGAAAGAGGGTGTGTTTAGATGCTCATCTCCTTCTTGCTGGAATTTTTTTTTAGTGACTGTGTTGTAGGAAAGTTGTTTTCACAGGCATAAATGCTGTGCAAGGGAATACTTCCTAATATGAAAATAAGGACAAACTATCTCAAAAGCACATGGCTTGAATGCAGGACTATGCAAGGCTGAAAATTAATCATGCTGACATGAACCTCCACTGTAAAAGCAAACTGTGTCACATTATCATTTTCAGCCCAAGAAATAAATATATATACTGCAACACTGAAAATAAATCAGAGTCTAGCAATAAAAAACCATCACATTTCCTGTAGGGGGTGAAAAAAACCCAAACAAAAACACAGGGAGCTGTATGGGAGAGAAAAGAGGCAATGAGAGAGATGGAGAGAGTTTTTAGAAGGCTATGTGGTGAGAAGAGAAAAAACAAGTGTTTTAAGATGAAAAAGGGTAGATTAAATTGGATTTAGGAAAGAAATTTTTTACTGTGAAGGTGGTGAGGCACAGGAACAGTTTGCCAGAGAAGCTGTGGATGTCTCATCCCTGGAAGTGTTCAAGACCAGGTTGGATGGGGCCCTGAGCAACCTGGTCCAGTGGAAGGTGTTGGTCCAGGGGGTTTGGAACAAGATGATCTTCAAAAATCCCTTCTAACCCAAACCATCCTGTGATTCTAGAAGATTAATATGGCAAATGGTATCAGTGCAAAATATTGTTCTATGTGGGCCATCACCTCTCAGTCCATGTAGATTCTTGCTCACCAGGGTCTCTAAACCAGCACACCAAATTTGTATGAATTTAAGGATGGCCACTAGAAGCAGCAGCCTGATGATGTCTGGTGATCCCTCTTCTCCAGAGGGTCATCTGTAGTCTCCCGAGCACTCACTGATCTGTGAGCAAAGCTCAGCTCTCCCCCATGGGCTTCACTCCTTTCACAGCTCCCAAGTTCACACCTGACCTCTCTGTTTCTTGCCTGCCTGGACCCAAACACTTGGATTCCTCCTGATATGAAACCAAGATCCAGCAGGAGAGTGGGACTCTGGGAACATCGGGGTGAGGGTAAAGGTATTTCAGCTCTGCCTCTATGATGGGGTATCTTATTCTCATCTGTCTCTTGTACCCCACAGCTGCCTCTTCTTCTTCCCCTCTCTCTCTGTAGCTGGCTGCTCTCCTGATGCCTTCTTGTCCCTCCGTTTCTCTTTTCCCTTCTCTGGCTCAGTCAGTGCACGTGTCACGTCTGATTCAGATGCTTCCCCTGCCTCCACGATCAACACCTCCTTCCCTGGTAATTTTTTTTCCTGTGGCTCAATTGTCTAATTCAACATATACCTCAAAATACTCAGCTGTCTAACATCCCCTCCATAGCCTACTCAAAGCTCTGTTTCAGCTCCAGGATCTTCTTCAGCTTTGTCTCTCAGCTGCATCTTGTCTTCCACAGGTTCCTCAGAGGCCATTTCCCACCTAGAGTTTCCATTATAAATCTTACCCAGGATTATCTGCTTCCCACAGCTGGGCATCTTTGCTCTCTCCGCCTTTAAATGACTTTCACTGCTGTCAAAATTGCCTTTATCTCCTTCCTCAGATCTGCTAAAACACCATACCAAGCTTTCTCTACAAACTTTAGGCAAAATAACAATCCTCTTCCCAAGTCAAGGCCTCCAGCAATCATTCTGTGTTGGGATTTTTAAGAGTTTTGCCTGAATCAATCTTGTTTTGAAATAGTAATGATAACAGCTTGCAAAGTACATACATTTACATACCTCACTTCATTCAAATTAAGTGGCAAAGATAAGAATCTCCAGCAAATTAATTCTGCTAATGTTCTAAACTGTGAATTTCAATCAAAGCTGAAAACCGAATCAACTCAGCTAAATTGCTGGCTCTTGTTACACTTTAAGTGATCTAAAGGCATGCATCAATAAGCAAAGCAACTTCACTTTGTGCAGCTGAGCTCCAGACTGATTTGCTGCTTTCCAGAATTGCCTGATAAAAAAAGCCACAGTCAGCTCCAGCTAATAAGAGAAAATCAATCCAGAGCCAAAGAGCAATAAAAATGTTGTAGCAAGTTCAGAACATTTTGTCACAGCTAAAATTGGTTTCCTATGAACCATCTGAAATCATATGGACTGCAAAGCCTTGCAGTTCGCAACTGTTAAAATAGCAAATGCTCTAATGATTCCAGAAGCAAGCATGAAAATCCACTTTTTGTCCCAGGATGAGGGACAGTCATGAGGTGAAGAGTAAGAGATGTTACACAAAGTGTTTGGAAATTAATTAACTACTCAGTACTCTGGGTCACTTGAAACCCAGTAGTACAGCTGGAGAACCTTTGTAGCAATCAGACAATCTGCATTTTAATTTGGATAATTTAAAACTGGACTGCAGCTTTTGAGACAAACAGAGAGACTTAGAGATCAAAGATAAAAGTGGCACAGAAAACTAAGAGCAAATAAAAGTGAAAGGTCTGAAAACAACTGGGATGCTTTGTTCCCAGTGTTCCCACAGTGCCACAGTGGCCCAGTACCCCACAGGCTCTTATTTGGATTTCTAAATATAATTTACCCTGGTGCAACTAAATCCCAGAAGTGCACGGGGAGAGAGAAGGGCAGTGTTTACAGACTTATAGATGCAGGATTCCTCTGGAGATTGTGGATCCACTGTGGATATCCCTACCTTGTCAGTGGCCAGGGCAATTCCCAGCAGATGGGTCTTGGAGCCCAGGGCAGAGGAGATAATACAAAGGGCTGCAGGCAAATAAACCAGCTACACAAGGAGCAGAGCTGCCTCTGACAGTATTTTTTGTGTCCTGGGGGACTGGGGCTGATGATGGCAAGTGCCACCTCTAATGAAGAGGTGCCCATATGTCAGGGCATCTAGCACAGCCACAGCCCGCTGCTGCTCTCCAGAGACCAAGGCCACCTCCTCAGCTCCCATCTGCCCATCTGCCTCCTCTGAACCAGCAAGGACTTGATCTTGCTTCTGCAACCGAGAGACTAAAATGTCTCCTACAAGGCAAAGCAGTCCCTGACCTTTTCTTTTTTTAAAGAACCTCTTGTGTTTCCACTGCTGGCGGAAGCCAGAGCCCTGTGTTTGGCCGCAAACAGGCTTCCCACGAGCAGATGTGCTCAGAGCATCCACCCACACAGCTCCAAAAGGAAGGGCCTTGGGAGGGAGCAAGCAGCTTGGTCTCCACCAACTCTTTTCGCACAGATCAATGAACAGCCGTTGAACAGAAATGTCTTTTAATCCTCAGCAGCTGAGGCCATGCTCTGGCCTGTGACCCATCCCCTCCCAGCCAGACTCGAGGAGAAACCAGGATTTATGATAAGAGATTGCTTCCCTCTTTGTGCTTCTCCCTGTGGCACCACACAGCTTGAGCAATGTAGCAGTTTCAAATTGTTTTAAAGCAGGTCCCTGCTTCTATTTTTACAGGAACGTCTCAGCCCTGTGAATTTTGGTGTCCCCTGCATATGGTGTGAATATCGTCCTCCACAGGCAGCACAGGGAATTAAGCAAGCAGTCCCCAGCTCCAGGGGGAATGTGACAAATATCTTCACACAATTTACACAGGAATGGTTTTCAGTGCATGAAGGAGCTCTGGTTCTGTGCCACCACACTGGTGAGTGCATCTTCCACACACGGTGTGGTGAGGCTCCAAACATGCTCTGTGTCACCTGACAGAGCTTTCTTCTGCTGTGTTCCACCTCATTCCCATGGGCAGATTGTACATTTCATAGATTGTACATTTAGTTATTGTAGTATGCATGTTTCATTCCTTGCTGATCATACAAGCTTACTACCTTGATAGGACTACATATTTAAAGTGCTTGAATATTTTCCTTGGCATCTGCTAAGAAGAAATCAAGTGCTGTCCTCCCTGAATGCTGTGGGTAACACTTCCTTCCCCTGAGCTTCAGAAATAACTTCCTAGCACTGTCAGACCTATATGCCACTTATTCTCTCCACGTGATATTTTTTGTCAATGTGAAATGATCACACTTCCTTTACCCCGTTGTTCATTCAGATAGCTCACCCTTGCTGGAAGAATCTATATTTCACAATGGTTTTGCAAAATGGTTGCTCTGCTTTTGCTCGAGAGCCCTCAGTCCTACTGTGATAAAACTGTGGAAGATAAGTAGTGAGAGAGGAAGCTGCAGGGAGCAGTCTGATGGCTTCTGCACACACAATTTTATATGAATTATAATGCAATTTAACAGTTGCAAGATCACACAGAATTTTTTAAGTGCTATTAAATAAGCAGTGATTTTATACCAAAGCACAGGCAAGAAATGGAGCCCACAGGTAGAGCTAAAAAAGTGGCATATTAGAAGAGGCTGGGCTTGTGCCTAGGCTATTCGGCCTCTCCCTAGATATCCAGTCAAGTTATTTAAGTAGATCAAGCTTTATCTTCATGGAAAGCTTCTGAGGAGACGCTCAAACAGTGACAAAAAAGAAACAAACATATTATCAGCAGTGAGTTTGTTCTAAGAATAAAACATGTATGACTGTGGGGAAAGCACACTGTGAAACACCATAGACACAACCAGGAGGAGCCACTGCAGTAAAAGAACCCAAGAAAATTTAAAATTTAATGCTGACTGTGTGCATCATGATAACTACATTCAACTCCATCCCTGCTGTGAAACAACGGGAGACATGGAGCTGACAGAGAGGAAACAACAGGGAGGCAACAGGGGAAGGGAAGAGCAGCTTCCCAAACCCCACAACTCCGTGCATGACTCAGTTTTTGATGAAGCCCTAAATCCATCATTTCTGGGAAGAAATGAAGATTGCAACGTTGCTACATCACTCACTCCCAGGCACTGGCTGCTGCCCTGCTCAGCTTGGCGTGCGTGGACATCGGGAGCACGGCTGTGGCCAGCTCTGCCCATGGGCACAGTGTGGGGTCATGTCTGTGCCTGCTCCTGCAGCACACAGCTCTTCTGCTACGGAGCAATTATGCTTACTGGTGGCATGGCTTCCTCCCCAAAATTAGATTCCTATTGATCATGATACCTAAAGCAGCCTTACAAGGAAAGTACTTTGGCATTTGTGCTCTTCTGGCACTATTATTTGTCAGAAAATTAATGGCATCCTTGGCTTTGTTTTCCAGATGGACAGTGTAAGCGTCTTCAGGCTCCCCCCTGAATTTCCCTTCTGCTGCTTGTTGTTCATGGCTGTGTTGAGCAAAGTCCTGGCAGGCTGGAGCTCAGCAGACAACTGGAACAGGGAGAGAAAACTTTCTGGGTTTCAGCTCGTGTCAAAATGTTTATTTGCTTCATACAGAGCTGACGCTCTTCCATAATATATAAACATGCTGTTGCTAAAACTTTAATGGGAATAATTACGGCTCTTGGAAAATTCTAATTATATGGATTATTAGGAAATAACTTAAGAGCTTGGATAAGATCAGGGGATTTGGATGGGCTACCAGTGATGCAACCTCTGTGCCTGTAACTCTGTAAATTAATAATTTTCCATTGTTTATGCATACATTCCATTTTTCCACTTAATATGACACTGCAGGCAATAAGTTTCACCAGGCGTGTTTCACATCCTGCCCTGCTCAGTCCCTCTAGCTCTGGCCCTGTGCCTGCTCAGGCTTGTCACTGTCTCTCTGCAAAGACCCTCTTGTTGTACCCCTTACAGACCATGCCATGGTCCCAGCCAGCCCCCCAGCCCTGAAATGCTTGTTCAGGCTGCTAATTTTGAGGTTTTTGGCTTAGTCTTGTCTCATACAAGTAAGGTTTAATTTATTTTTTAAAATATCTACCTTGAGAACTTTTCTGAGAGATGATTTACATGTTTGTGTTCTCCTGTTTTCAGATTTTATGTGTTTTGTAATCAGCTCTGGGTGATAGCAAGAGCCAGAGCTCAGAGGAGTGAAGCTACAAATCCAGCACAAATCCAGTCTTGCTCATTGACATTTGCCTTAAATGGGTTATTACTCTTCCTCTTGGACATTAGGGGATGAAACCAGGAATTGAATTATTGAATACTGTGAGAAATCAGCTTGCCAGTTTATAGACTTATTATAATACTTGATCTGAAATGTTAATCTGCTACTAATAAAATTGCTGACTCCTTATATTAGCAGTTGTTCTCAGGCTGGGGCAGCATAGACCAAATTTGTCCTAAAAATTTGGTACCCTCTTTGCACCGTGAATTTATCTCACAAACAGACCCAGGCCCATGACTGGGAGGTTTTTTTCTTTTGGATTGGTCAAAATGCATTACAAATGGAGACAATGCAGCTTTCAGGCACAGTGGTCTGACTGCAAGCTGCCATGTATTTTTCTGCATGTAAAAATGCAGTTAATGTTTATTCTGTACAGACTCTGTGTGGAGCTGAGTGAGGAAGCAGACTCGGGGTGCTGCACAGAATCACTGCTGCTGCCAGACCTCACCACCCTGTCAAACTGTCCCTTGCTGACTTGCTGACCCTCTCACTCTGCAGATGAGGTTTTGGAGAGAAGAATGCTGTATTGCCTCATGACTCAGGAGAGGGGAAATCGCTCAACAGGCCCCATTAGGTGCTGCTGGTTTGGCAGCCAAGTGCACCCACTGCTTGTGGACATCAAGATCTGCTTGAGCAAAGTCTCCCTCCAGCCTCTGGAGAGGCTCAGGACATGTGTCTGGGATGAGAGATCTGTGCCAGATATGATTCCGTCCCTGCTGTCCCTGCCTGGACAGCCAGATGAGTGGGAATCCATGTTTGGAAATCTTCTTTGACCTTCCCACTCTGCCAAAGCCCCCTGAGGTTTGTCAGCTGACCTACAAACCAGAGCAGTCCCAGCTGATGGGATTCTTTATGCAGACACAAGCTACAGTGTTATGTGAGCATTATAAAGGCTCTCTTTGACTTTTTTGGGAGTTATAAATTAATTACCAGAGCTTAATTTAATTAAATTTCTGTGAAGACACAGGAAATTTCAGCCCGTGAAACATTCTTGATATAAAAAGCCATCAGCTTTTATTGTGCATGGAAGATTACTTACATAGGTATTTTTCTAAAATGTAAGAAGCTTGTGTGTTTAAGAAACCCCTTCAGGACAGTCTTGGAAAGGAGGCAAGGAGGAAAGATGTCAGAGGGGTTATTGCAGTTTCCCAGGCACAGCACAAGAGGTTTCAGGTGGCCATGAGGTAAAAGTCGATGTCTGGGCCACTTGCCAGCATCGTCACTGGCTGCATGTTCTTTGCAAAGGAAGAAGCCCATGAAAGGTCATCAAAAACAAAAGAGAGGCTGAGTGAGGCTGGGAGAGAGCTATGCACAGGACAGAGCATTGGCCAGCAGAACGTGGGATCAATAACTCTGTCATGATGCTCAATCCGACCAACAGGGCTGCCTCCCATCCCACACGGAGCGCAGCCTCTCTCACTGCCACCCTGCCATGCTATGCCTTCAAGAGACTGCAAGCATTTCAAAGATTTTCATTTTCAGAAGTATTACATAAAAAATTCTGGGATTTGAAATGTTCTTTAAAATTTTAAGACAAAAAAATGAAAAGTCCCCCCCCTTTCAGGAATTGTCCATTCTTTGTCATTACACAAAATACATCAAGCAAAGAACATTTGAGGTAAAGTCAGCAAGGCTTTTAAACTGGTTATTTTTTATTGAAACCTTGGTTACAAGTGTCAGTGATCAAATACATCACATCAGTATGGATAAACCAAAGTAAATGTCCAAGCTGAGCCTTCAAATAGCCTGAGCACACTGTTTCTTTCTACTCACAATGATGAATTTGGTTCTAAGTTTTTTAACATTAAAGTGCTAGTGACAGAACTGGATGAGTAATTCATAATTTACTCATTAATTCAGTCATTTTTCTGCTCTCTTATTTTTCATGAGGAGATCGTAATATCCTCACATTCATTCCCTCCTTGAATGTCTTCATCAAATAAGCTCATCACTTTATTAACTGCTTGTAGCCCTGCCTGGATCCCACTGGAGCAAGACACAGGATGTGTTCAGGGGCACACAGCAATCACCAGAGGAAAAAAGGCATAAAAATGGAGAACCCTTTTCTCAGACAAAGGGTGATTAGGAGACAAGTGGTTGAAGCAAACAAAATAATATAAGGGTAAAATGCTGAAAAAGGCAGCTGTTTTTCCTCTCATAACATAAGAAAGAGAGTATTTAATGAAATTGCAAGCCAGAAACTACACAATGTCAAAAAAACCCCCAAAAAACCCAAAAAAACCCTCAAAAAATTACAGTGTTGGAATCTACTTCACAAGACAGTACCAGTGCCAAGAGCTTAGCACAATTCAAAGGAGAATTAGACATTTATATGGATAATGGGAATAGCCGATCTGAGAAAACGATTTTAAAAGCAATATAAACCCTTTTGTTTCAGGGCACTGCCAAGTCTTGCAAGGTCAATTTCTCACAAGTGTTTGTATTTGAAATTCAGAATATGAGCGCCTTGTTCTCTCGTGGTCTAAGGACACAGCTTGCACGGGGTATTTCTTGCTGGGATAGGTGGAAACAAACTGGGTGCACACTTCAGACACATAGCCTTGTCAATTTATTTTTTACAGCACTATCTTCAGCAGCATCACCTACCCCAGTGTTCCCAGGGGTGGGGAGGGCAGCCAGGTCATGACCTGGATCACAGGCTCTATTTCAAGAGGCCATTTCTGGAGGCCTGTTTCAGAAGCTAACCCTGCTCTGTGGCATCAGCTGTGGCTGCAGGGGAAGATGAAGCCAATTCCCATTTGCAAAGCACTAGGGAAGAAGGAGGGCTGGCAGCTGTGGCTTTGCTAGGAGAAAGGGGCAGCATGGGAAAGACATGGAGGGACCAGGGAGAACCATCACCTTCCAGCCTTAGTCTTCTCAAAGCACTTAGAGTTTGTATCAGATAATGAAGGAGAGACAACTCAAAAACACACCAAGGGGTCCCCTTTCCATTTCAACACCTAAATGTTCTGGATGCCAATGCATTCAGTAACACATTTCCTCATTTTTGATACCCAGGGGTTTGCAGCACCAAGAAAAATTGAAGCTTTTTTATAGGTGGGGAGCTGAAGACCTTTTCCAGATCCTGTTTTGTATAGATTTCAAACCTTTGGAAATCAACCATCAGATTTTGTCCTTTAGATTCACCACCTTTATGAAATTTTCCCTCATAGCACCGTCATGTCCTTTATGGGATGTGATTTGTGAGAAGGTAGGCATTTAATCAGCTTAGGCATTAAATAGGCCCTGACACAAGAGCCTGGACAATCCTTCCACAGTTCCAGTTCCTTCCAGACCTGCTGTGAAAAATAATCTCATGTACTGTAATGAGAACAGTAAATTACAGGAAAGCATGCAAAGTAAAATGGCCATGAATCTTCCATGCTCCCTGGTGAGACTCCCACTAATTAGAAAGGTGAGAGAGGCTTTTCCTGGAGCAGAGCCAGAATTGTGCCTGCATCACCACTTCACAAAGTTGCTTAGTGGTTCATGTCACAGGGTTTCCATTTCCCCAGGGTATTTCACTCCTCCCATTGAGGCTGGATCTGGACGTGTTCTGCTGATGCTCATCAAGCGATGTCAGCCAAGGCCATGGCTCAGGATTCCTCAGGGGAATTTTTCCCGTTCTGGTTTCACTATAAATAAGTGGATAACATTGTAAATGCAAGGCTCCTAACCATCTGGACTTCAAGCACAGTTTTGACTAATCTGTTTCTTTCTCAATCATTTTCTCTGATACATCCTGTCCTGTGCCTCTGTGTACCCACACACACACACTTGGAGGTCCAGGTGCATCTGTGCCCCATCCTGAGAACAAATGGCATTGCCTGGCCTGCACCATTAAACTCTCCTGACGTCCCAAACCGTGTGGCTACTTTCAGGCAAGCCCATGGGAGTGGCCTCTGACCCAAGCCTGAAGTCCCTGAGCTGCTTGCCAAGGAACCTTTGCCCAGCACTGGTTACTGTGAGGCAAATTCCTGGGAAAAAAAATAAGGACTGTACCGGCTACTGCCTGGCTCTAACAGGCAACTGAATGCCATATGGGAGGATAAAGTCTCACTTTAAAAGTTCACATTTTCTCTGGGGCAAGGAGCACAGTTTGTTCTGGTTTGTTACTAAAAAAAAAAGCAGAACTGACAAAATGATTTAGGAGACTGTGATTTCTCAGTCTGCTCATCACACCCTGTCCTGGCCGGTCCATCCCAAGTGAGGCTGTCTTAACACTTCGTATTGCTGGATCTGAAATGCCATCCACCTGTGGGAACTCAAAAGAAACACCATAATATTAACCCAACCTTTGACCAACACAGAGTATTGAGTCACTGGCAGGGAGTAAATATCCTTCCTGTTAGCCAGAGATAACATTCATTTTCTCCATCACCCTCTCAGTGCACGAACACTGTCACTAGGAATTGATTTTAGAAATCTCTCTTAAAGAACATCCTAGACGGTAATGAAGTTTCAGTAATATTTAAAAAAAATCACTTCCACAATTTTCAGTCAGCTCAATTATGTTTAAATAGTACTGTCCACACACAAAATAAAACCAGAAATTTGCCAAAAAAAACCAGAAGAAAGGGATCTTTCTTCTTCCTCTTTTTTTTTTTTCTCCTGTTAAAAAGAAGCTGCTACATCATGTTTCCTTCTCTTTCCCTTCTTAAGTAATGTCACTGCACTTTGTGGAATGCAGCCCCTGCTAGATCACCTAGCTGAGTCAGAGAGCCAAACCACCCAGAGAATAGGGAAGTTACCAGTAAGATGGCTAAAGCCTTACTAACATAGTCCAATTGACGTGATGCCAAAAGCACAGGCTCCACATCAGGGACAGACAGCAGCCTGGGACTCTCACACCAGTGCTGCATCATCAGCTCACGGTCCAGCCTCACATCACAGTTCCTCCTATTGACTACCATGCCCATCAATCTGCTCGTGGTGGAGAAAGAGGGGAAAAGCTCATTTTAAGGTATCACTACTGCCTGCATAGAGAGCTGGCAGTCACATCGTGGGATTACAGCTCCCAACACCATGAAAGCTCACAAAGCTCCTCTGCTCCCTCTCAGAGATTCAGGCTACAGGGCGAGGAGGCATGAGTGTTGTTGTAGGATACTGGTGAGTGTCTGTGCTGTTATCAAGGTGCCCACAACAGTGCAAATCTTAAGAGTTCAGGCTGGGATAAATCAATCAGTCTGGCTTGGTACCTCTGGTGTCCTTCTACTGGAAGTTAAGGGCCAAGCTAAAAGAAAAGACTTGTGTCTTGTAACAGCCATACTGCTCACAGCCCAGGCACTCCATAAATGCAAATAAATATACCGTGTGTCGTAATCATGGATACTTTGGCAGGGACATTCTCTGAAGTTCTTGAAATGTATGGGCTAGGAGCCAAACATGCATCCTCAATTCTAAATCTCAAGGTGTGCTTTGGAAAGGTTGCTAGTCCTACTGGTTTGATCTACATTCAAATTAAACCATGTTATTAGTAAAGGATGTGATAGACCCAGTGTGAACACTTGGAAGTATGAGATCCAGCATTCTAGTAAAGTGAAAATGCCAGGGCACCAGACTGGACACAGGAATTCAATTTTCTGTTGGCAGAATTTTCTTCCAATTTTCTTTTGTCTGCATCTACTACTGTCTCCCACAGAGTGCTCAGGAGATAGCAAAAAGCAGGAATCATTCCCAAATGCAGTCTGGTTAGAGCCACACAGCTCTGGAGGTGAGGAGAGGTCCATAGCTTAGATCAGGGCAGCCAAGCCAGCCTAACTCAGGGCAGGGGCCAGGTTCTGGCAGGGCTTGACTAGTGTTGATGAGGCCAAAGTCCCCTGGATACCACAATTTGGTTTCTCTTGGGCTTACTTTTAGAAATATAAGGCTGAGAAGGGAAAATGTTTTTCTCTGTCACTTCATCCAGCCTCTCTACTCACTGCCAATGCCATCTGCAACAGCCCAGTGGTCTGCAGTGCTGTAGCATTTCTGTTTTCTTGCAGAAAAATCATGCCCACCTTGAACATTCAAAACACCTTGCAGACACCTCCAGTGGACTACAGACACTGCTGGCACACCAACCACAATGCAGTGCCTGCAGGGATTAAAGGGAGGGCATCAGCAAGGGACCACCATCCTTAGATGCATCTACAGTCACAATCCATCCCATTCCCTTTGCGGTGAGCAGAGAAGTGCCGAGATCCTCAAAGGTTTGAAAAACATGCTCACGTGCTTGGAGCAGCTGGGGTTCATATGCTTTCCTCACCTGAATTCCTTCCATTTGCCTGATTAGCTGCTCTAATCAGAGAGAAGAGATGCAGTCAGACACCATCCCATCTCCTGCACTTCCCCAGGCACTGACCTACGGTAGACAACGGGGGTGACTCTGCTCATCACAGCTGGCACCTGAGCTAGAAGAAAGGATGGTGGGGAGAAGGAAAGAGCTGATCACACACAAACACGTGCGTGGACAGACACAGGAACAGCAGACTGTAAGAAGTGACCTTTGGGGAAGTGCACAGAGGAGCTTTGATGTTCTTCCATTTGGTATCAGAACTCAACATGTAAAACAAGGGGTTTTTAACTTTCATTTTCGTTCATGAGTGTCTGCTATACAGAGCCTAATTAAAGCCCCTCTGTTTTCAGATCAGTGAAAATATGCAAGCTGTATATAAATGCTTTCTCTACAAGCTGAAAAGCCAAAATGATGTTATTCAATTCTACTTAAAAAACAAGCAAATTTTAAACCTGGAGCAGTCTCAGAAGTAACTTCCAACTATAAAGCAAAGCAATGTGGAAACACAGCTTTGAGAAAGCATGGCCCTGCTTCTCATTTAAACAGACATATTTATTGATGGTAAGACATAATGTATTTCAATCTCAGCTGAATAACTCACCTCAAAGGTTTTGAAAGAGACACAAATCTATTTTGAAAATACATTTCCTTGTGTAAGCATAAAAGAAGTCCAATTTACATTTTTCAAGTATGTCATCTTTTCTGAACAGAAAAGCACATTAAAAGGTGAAGGTAGGAGTCTGCAAACTCCCAAGAAGATGTGTTTTATTTCTGACCCTAATAAACATAAATAAAGCAAGGCAGCATCTAAGAAAATTAAGAGCAGAAATGTAGAGAAAGGTCTGACAGCAACACAGCACAATATTAAGAATTTTTTATGTCTAACAGTGAGTTTTGGGAGAGTTTAGTGCTTTGCAGTATAACGTGCTTAAGCAATTCAGCCCAAAGAGGAGAGAGGAATTTGGGCTATTTGATTCATATGCCAGGAAGAGAAATCTTCTTGGTTTTTGATATCAGAAAAAATATATAACTGACCTCAAGGCACCATCCTTAAGGAAGACCCATCATAGGGATTCTGCTCTGAGCAACTTTAGCCTTCCAGGAGACCTCAGTTTTTACTGCCTTTCCCTGCAGTATTGTGTAGCATGAGGAAAAACAGAGATCCCCTTCGACATCTGAAAACAGCTGAGATACATTTTCACTTCCTTGTGACATTTAGTCATCTTTCCCTGTCTGATTTTCATGTATTTTACATGCAGTAAGGATTAAATTTCAAAGCAAGTGGTGGCCTCACAGGGTGGGGAGGGGGTTTCCTGGGAAGAGGGGATCCTCAGGGCTGGGCAGCTTGCAAGGATAAAGCTGAATCAGGTTTCCTCCTACAGGACTCACCTGCTCACAGATGGCTTTAGGCTAGGGTTTTACCATTTACATGTGGCATTACAACTTCACGGCTGATGTCTGATGATCAGCTGCTTGGAACAGCAGCAGCACCTCCCCAGCCATTTCCCGGGGGAGGAGGTGACAAACCTGACACTGTGGCAGCTGCCAGTGTGGCAGTGTGGGCACAGCTCTGTTACACAACAGATCCCAGCACTTCCGATGGGGATGGGAGGGAGCGTGTCCACGGCATCCGTAGCCTCCTCTGCTAAACCCATCTCTGCATTTATTTATTGCTAGTGCCCGGCAGTCCCCTGTAATCCTAGTGGTGACATTTTGGAAAGGAACATGTGAGAGGACGAGATGCTGGCACAAAAGCTGGAAACACTTCCCCCTGCATTGCACAGGAGAATCTGAACCCCCATGCTCCTGTGTCTGCTGATGCAAATGTACCAGGCAGGACAGGCAGGAACTGTGGCTTGCCATCTCTCAACTCTCTCAGTGACACCCATGGGCCATTTGTTGCCTGAACTATTTTTGCTGTTTGCTGAGATTTGGTGAGGACCACAATAAATATGAAACATGATGACTAGGCCACATTCAGTTCCTCACAGCAAATATTCTCAAGTATCTGACACCTTGAATGTGAAGAAAAAATAACTTATTGAAAGCAAATATGTTGAATAAGAGCCCTGAAACACAGCTATAAGCACTGAGGTGTCCCCATTCCTCTACCCTCTGTCCTTCCATCTCTCTTTCCCTTTTTCCCTCCTCTCTCTGTTTCCCTGAGGATGAATTGCACCACTCATGCACCATAGCCCCTTTTTTCATCAGATCCCATCCTTTGGCCCTTCTTCCATGCAGCCATTCAGGAGCCATGAGTTTTCTGGCTCTGTGCTGGCCTCCAGCGAGCACAGCATCTGAGAGCAAAGCCTACACACTTTTTGTAAATTTAGGTTCTAATCATGCTGTGGCTTGATTCCCTGTTTGCAAAATGAGCATATTAATCCTTCCTTTATCCCACTGTTTATCAGCCTTGACTCACAAGATTGTAAATTCTCTCTGGCAGGGTAGTCTGTTAGAATGCGTGCTTGCTTCAACAGAGCCTTGAAACTCCTAGGAGTTTCTAAATGCTGCTATTCATGTATTATCATATTATTCATCCTGATTAATTTCTGGGTTGTATCTTTAAGCAAAGACTGCTGTTTCTCGAACCTTAACTTCAGAGTCCACAAGCCAGATTTATCCCTGCTGTCGTGCCATTAAGTTACATTACTGTTAATAATTCCTTGCTCTGAACACACTGGCTTGTACTACCCTATTTTGTGCTTCTTCTACAAGTGATAAAGGATAGCTCTGAGGAATTTTCATTGCAAAAGAAATCAATTCTCAGCTCGCAGGGGAAGATAGCAAGGGCCATATAAGGTGATCTCACACCACCACCACTCCTTTTAACAAGACTGTAATTTTTTTGTAAGCTGTACATCTGGATGCCAGCTTTCCAAGCACTGGGGTTGATCTATCAAACACTGCAAAACAATCTATCTTTAAAATGAATGATGATGCAAATTGTTCTCAGAAAAGAAATCTATCAAAAAAAGAAGAATATAAATTAAAGACTGGACATGTTGGCAGAGGAGGAATGCTATATGGTTTACATCAAGTTAATCCACTGCCAAAACTTTCTCTGATTTATATGCTAAATGGCAACCCTAGACTAAAGGTAAAAGGGGCAATTGCCAACACAGAGCCTGTTTCTGCAGAGGCTCTGCACATGCCTAACTCCTTGTGTGCTCCTAGGCTGCCTGGGGGAAGAGCTTCTTACTCCACCACCACCTTGGAGGAACTGCTGTACTGCCCAGCAGCCAGAGGAGGAGTTTAGTGAGTGATGCCATCTCCTCCACACCCAGCAGGCCTGGACACGAGCTCAGCCTTGCTCCCAGCCACTGGTGGCTTATGTAGGCAGGAGGGCTGTCCTGGAGGCCCCCTTGGTTCCAGCACCTCCACCACAGCTTTGGCAAGTCAGCTGAGAGGCTCAGCCCCAGCCCCAGTGCAGTGACTGCATCCTGCTCACATCCCTGTGGGATCCCAGACTTGATCCAGGGCAGTGTGCTTCTTACTGGCAGTGAAATCATGAACAACTACCGACCTGTCCCTGCTGTGACTCGTTCAGCCACTAATCAGACTGTCCCCCCTGCAAAGGGGCTCAGAGCCAGCCACACAAGGTCCTGCACCAGCGGCTCCTGCAGCAAGGAGCTCCAAAAGGAGAGGACAAGGAACCCTGAGGATGGCTGGGGAGGGTGGGTGTCCAGTGTGACCCAGCCGACCTTTGGCCCTTGGGATAGGAACACAGCACAACTTGTCACTTACTGTAGTTACAGACAATCTGCAGTGCACAGTTGAGACCCCTTCCTCTTTCAGTGGCAGGGGAGGCTTGGGAGACATTTAATACTGTCCATTACACTCAAAAATTTGATTGCACGAACATTGAAACTGCAGCATCAGGCACTCATGAGCTGAGAAGTGCCAGAAATAAGGTTCCTAATCTGCCCTTTATTTAGTCTACTTTTGCATGTGTACTTGATAAGGTCTTTAATTACAGGATCTCATGTTTGCAGTTGTGTTACAAAACAAACACAAGGAAGCCCAAATCAAGCTGTACAAGAGCTCAAACAAGGGTTTTGCTAATTTCGCAGTTCTTAGTGTGAGTGAGAGCAGCATTTTTGGCCATCAAATTATCATTTGCAAATCTGTTGTGCTCCTCCTACAGTTGTGCTATGCAGCCCCTTTGCTGATGGAATGGTGACCGAAGCTATTAGGAGCGCTGGGAAGAGCCATCAGAAGCCACATGTGGATTTGTCAGCCCCTATTACAGGCTGAGCAAGGTCCCAGCTAATTGATGAGACAAAGCAGTTTCTGTGATTTAAAGTCTATACAAAGATAAAGCACTGCATTTTTATCAGGTGCAGCTTTGATTTTTCATTAATTACTATACTAACTTTGGAAGGAGGGGGGGAAGTATTTATCCCACATAAGGCAAAGAAAACCAAAGAATATACTTGGCAGAGACACACTGTATTTGTCTGGGATGAAAAACAGGACATATCTGCTGGTAGACAGCTATCCAGGGAGGTATTTTTTCCCTGCTGCACTGTTTCTCTTGGCAGCACAATGTGCTAACTTTAGAAGTGTCTGAATGCCTTTGCTAAACTATTAGCACAAAATAAGCTTCTTTGTGTTTCACCCATTCATGCCTCTTAATTTATGTTCTGGCATCACTTTTCCTTGTATTGTGCAAGTCAAGAGTCTGCACATGGGGCCAAAATGTGTTTGTGCACAGGCGATCAGGACAAGTGCCCCTGAGGTTGATGCCACTGCGCCAGAAAGCCAGACCCCACCGTGCCTCTAATTTAAAATGAAATGCACACATGCTTACCTTGAAATCTTGCTCAGAAAGTAACAGTGTACCTTCCCCTGCCTTGGGGTTGATGACAGGCTAAGCAAAACCAGGAACAAGCTGTGGTTCATGGGGCCAGAGCCGTGCTCCCCACTGTCTATGGGCCTGGGCTCCCCGTTTGCCCCATGCTGGCAGAACTAGAGACCACCACGAAGTCCATCAGCAGAGCCAAAACATGCCTAAAGTGAAGTGATCCTTCTTCTTTTGATTAGTATCTGTGTTACAGCAATGTGTTTTATTGCCTGGGAAAAAGAAAATAAAAAAAATCTGCAGCAATAAATAATGTGAAACAGGATATTCAAGAACAATAATCCAAAGCACTGCATGAAGTGAGGGCCTTTCCTTTAAAACACTGCACACTGCAAGTTCCCTGGGGCATCAAAAACCCATTCTTTCATGTTCTCCATGGAACTAAGGGAATTGCTGGTGCTTGACCTATCAAGAAAATATATATTTTATAAAGAGTGATACCGAGCCAAGAAGTCTAATGCTCTGAAGCTTGATTGACACAGTTTGCAGAAACAGCTGCAACCCAGGAAGTTTAAAGCTTCACTTTTCCAAACCTAGAGTAATTCACTGCCTTCCCAGTGAAAAGGACAGGAAAACAGAAGTGCTTTGGGTGCATTTACTTCTGGGGAAGAAGAGTACTCTTCAACTCCCCTGAAGGCAGCTCCCAGGATTGTCCCTAAGGCAAGTGCTGAGTGCTGGGATGGGAGCTCACGTGAAAGTCTGGGGTGCTGGAAAGGCATAGCCAAACCCCAGGCAAGCAGGCTGCTGATGCCTTTCTGGGACCCTTTTTACAGATGGGGAGCAAAAAAAAGGAAAAAGCCCCTTTAACAGGAGCCTCCAATTTCCTTTGCTCAACCCATCCATGCCCAAACCAAGCTGCAGCTCTACCAGTTTGGAGGCCTGAGTTGGGATTGGGGACTTAGAGTTGTAGCTGCCTGACCCTGCTGCCCCCACACCTTCAGGGACAGCAAGAGGTGACTGATATCTTTGAAGCCACCAAAGTGGCATCCCCAGAGAGCTGAGCTCTGACACTGACTTTTTCTCTCACACATATGTCCTGTGGCTGCAGAGCTGCCAGAAACCATATGCTGAAAACACACTCCTCCATCCTGACTCCATGAGAGCTTTTTCTCAGATTTCAAGTCCTAGAAATAGGTACTTTTCATCCTTAACTATGCCTTGTTCTACTCCCTTCACAAGAGGATGCTCCTGCAACATCTGTGAAAAGCTGCAGCTCCAAAGCAAAGCTCAGTTCACACAAGCAGCTCAGACCATAGATGACTGGGAATGAGGGGAAGAAGGATGGAAAGTGAGAGGAAAAGCAAGCACCACTGCACCAAGTCTTGTTTCAGCCTTCCAACACAGGCCAACACAAAGACAGGATGACTGCAAATCTGGCAGGTAAAAGTTAAATAAAGGTACCTGCCAACTGGAGGGTGAATGTGATGCTAAGAAAACATGGCTAAGTGCAACACATGAAATGGTCCAATGGAAAACAAAATAAGCATCGACATTATCTCCTTTTGAACTGTTTATAGCTGTGTCTAATCATGGCCCTATTAAGGTCAATGGACAGATTCCAGGTAGCCAGGGCTGAAGCTGGCTTTGGCTCCATAGCTTTGTTCGGAGATATTAACAAATATGTTTCATGGTGTGCAATGGGCAAAAGCACCACTGCTGCCTCTTGGCTGCACAGTTCAGAACAAGGAGCAGGCTCAACAGCCCTGGAGCAGAAAGGCAGCTCTGTCTGCTGCAGGAACACATCACTTAATTCAGATGCAAACTCTCTAATTTATGCAGACAGACATACTTGTACACAGACAAACACGCTGGGTTTTCATCCCAGCGTATGGATGAGTGGGCTAATGAAAAGAGATGACATCTTTCTCTTACACACACGCAGTCACCTACTCAAAACCATGCTAAAAATATTTTGTAAAGGCAGCAGTCAAGTACACTGAATAGGGAACAGCAGAATTAAGACTGCCTATTCATTTCGATACAGTTGTAAGAATTAAAGCAATAATAGTATTGCCCTCAGTGTTACATTAACAATTCCCGCTCTATTTGTTCTGAAAGTACATGCCTTGTATTATAAATATCTGGTTTTTTCCCTATCTAAAGTCTTGGGGGGAAAAAAACAGGAAACAAAATCCAAGTCTTTATTTGTAAAAGTTTCTGGAGAGTTTTCTCAGGAAAAGTAAAGGAAAAACACTGAGATTAGGAAATGTCATAGTTAGGGCTGCCCAAACGTGGAGAAACTTCTGATTTACTCATATGTCTATCTCCAAAAAAAAGAACCAAAATTGCACAGCCAGCCCTGGCTTTTGAATGACTAACTGTAACTTCAGGAGCAGTCTTTTAACCAATGACATCTATGCATTTAAATTCCGGGGGGAGATTCCCCTTTTCATTTTTCTAAAAGTTAGATGAACCCTGTGCCAGGGTGGTTCCCCCACCTGAGCCACTGGTAGTGGTTCAAGCTGCCACCCCCATCTAAGAGCAGCCTGAAGGAGAAGACACTCCAGCCACATATTTGGTTTGCATCCTCTCCTTCACATCCATTCCACACTTGAGCTGTTCTGTCCTTTCCCCCCAAAATTTCCCAGTTCCAGGCCTGTCACATAATTTCTTCACTCACTGAAGTCCCAGGATCCCCATCCTGCCAGCCATATCCCTATTTCTCTTCTTCCCATGAATCTCATTGCTCTGCCATTCTCAGTTCCCCATTTCCAGACTCTCTGCTATGCATTTCCAGTTCTCTCTTATTTTGCACCCTTTCTATTCCTCATGTTCCACCCTCCATCCACCACTCCCTCTATTTCTCTTTCAATTTAGTTCAGCAGCAGCACCCCTCCTGCCTGGGCTCAGTGGCATTCGGGGACAAGGTGAGACCAAGCCCTGTGGTCTCAGTGCGCTGCCACCGACAGGATGGTCCCGAATCTCCCTGCACTGGATCATGCTCTGTGCAGATACACCACTTGGAGTGCAAATTAAAAAGTTCAACTGCTGAGCACATGAAAATAAGAATCTTTCCTAAAACTTGACACCAAGGCACATTTTAGTGAACTACTGGAATTTGAAGGAAGGAGTAAAAACACATTCTGGACACGGGATCAACCTGTGCCAAGCATACCCTCCCCATTCAAAATCAGTGACACTCCCATCTTTGGTACAGAAGAACAAATAATTTTGAATCTTGGTTGTTTCAGGACTGATTCACCAGTAAGAGTTTTTTTACATCTCTGTAGTATATCTTAACCAAGGCTTTTGGACATGGCTTGTAAGCCTCAGACAACTCTATTCTCCCAAAGGGCAGGAGAAGGATGGATAAACAGATGGAGAATGGTGAACAAACCATCTGTGCACCCACAGCAACCCACCAACTCCTCAAGTACCCTGCAAGGACCCTCTGGGCAGCTCCCAAGGGTGGGATCTTTCTAGATTACACCTTAACAGTCACCACATCTAATAAATGGTGGGAAATAGAAGGCGTGTTCCGTGCTTATTGCCACACAATTAATTATTTTACCTAAGCACAACACAAAAGCACATGCAGCTTAATGCAATGCTGAGACACCCATCTCCTCCTTCAGGATAGAACAGCCATTTATTTTCTTGCAGGAATAGACACAAATGCTTGTCTTCCCTGACATAATTCCCTCCCTTAGCTAGGCCAGGATCACTCACAGGACTTCTCCCCAGAAAAACCTGACCCTCCCTTTCTGCATTCATGGATTCTGTTCAAAGAGGTTCTCATACAGTTCTATATGAGCTGGCTTCTAGATAATATCTGTTCTGTTCCATGCCTACTTTTCTGGCTGAAAGATAGGAAAAAAAAATTACTTTTTTTTTTTTAATCACCCCCTGGACATATATATCATCACTTGAACATATTCATCATCACTAAATATTCTATTGGAACTTGCAGACATGAACTATAATGGCATAAACTCAGTCTGTGTCTGAAAGGGACAGAGAGGGTGATTTATCAGAAAACAAGTGGAAAAAAAGGTGCCTTTATGCTTTCCAGTGTCTAGGAGATATCCAGAACTCCATTTCAAATCATATCTGAAAGGTAAAAGTCATAAGCACTTGAAAGACAGCACTGAGTCTTCCCAGGCTACCTACCTACACTGATTTTACCACTTGGACCTGAAGAGCCTGAACAACACGTTTTAGTTATTACACAAAACTTCACCAAAACAGGCAAGTGCTGGCATGATTTTAGGGCTGCAGGTGAAGTTCTCAGAGGAAAAGCTGTGCTCCATTTGCCAGCCTGTCTCCCCAGTTTATTTATTTGTGCAGCCATAACTAAGGAAGTTTACATAAATACCATGAAATGCTGCTAGGAAATGCAGTTACATAAATTGGGTCTCAGTGAATGCCAAGACAGAAGGTGGGCAGAAAGGGACTTCTGTTGATGTGTGATGAATTTTGGGGGCTGGTGAACCACAGAATTAGAATCCCAACCAAGGATTTTTTTAATTTTTATAAGTAAAACTGAATCCCAGAGTCCTACAAGGTGTTTTTACCGTTTTTATTCAGGTCCTCTATGCAGTATGGAGAAACAATTCTTTTTCTATTCACACATCACTTGGCTCATGTTGTGCAGCAAGAAATAAGTTTGTGATTCTTCCTGCCATCCCTTAAGTCTGAGTTGACACATTCACATCTGAGATTTCTCAAGATAAGATATATGTTCACATGCCCAGTAAGTCTGCAGCTACCATGGTGGGAACGCCAACCTGCTCCTTCCAGCTGGCCTGAACACATTTCATGGTGACTCTACACATCAAACAGCTACAGGCACATTGTGCAAATCCACTGCTCCCCAGAATTACAAGTTTATTGTACCTGCAGTGTACATCCAATGCCCAGATGTGCAGTAAATCCATCCAGCACAGTGGGAGTGGGACCTCTGGCTCAGGCCCACTGCAACAGGGCTGCAGTGGCACAGTAAAGGGCACTGCTTTCAAAAGCACCAGACTTGTGCACACACCATGGCCAGCAAGAGGGTTTCTGGACACATGGCAGCCCAGTTTAACACTGGGTCACTTAACATCTGGAAACTCTGGACAAGTACAGAAAATACTCAAGACTTTCTGGGTAAGGCTTTGGTCAAAAAAAGTGATTATGCCAGTGAAAGTGAACATTATGGCTAAATTACAATTTGACACCAAGACCCACTGGTATGTTCTGCCTGCATCACAGGCTGATGCACATTAGCCATGGGCAAATGCCTGGCTGCATAGTTTATAAATACTTTTTTTATTCTTTGTGAAAGGAAACGTTGTTTGAATGCATATTGTCAGTGAAGCAGAATTACTTGCACTCAATCTTTTGACTGTCACCTATGACAGATCTACAGGAAAACATCCTTTTAACTAAACATGTGACTGTTGGGCCTATTTGATGACAATATATTTCAAAATGATCAAAGTCAGCTGTCAGAGAAATTAGATTAGTCATTATTAGTCCTTAGTAGTTCCCATGAGAACCTTGAACAGTTGGTGGCTCTTCTTAAAAGATTACAGTAAGCCTTGTAATGTGTCATGATGAAAGTGGGAAAGATTTGGAATAAAGGGCAGACTTCTGTCTTTATTTCTGAAGGTAGATGGTTTCTAATTGAGACTTTTAATTATATTGAATTTTATCAGTTTGTGATACAGAAAACATTGAAAAAGGACTTCTATCTTTCTGTGAACTACTGGAAATGGCATTTTAAATTAATTCCTCTGAAAGAATCTGGTTCCTAGCAGCCAGTGTCAATGCCAACAGATATTCTCATTTCCACACCATTTCTCCTTGTTCTCCTACTAATGCCAAGATGAGAAACGATGCTGATATGTGTTCACAGGGCTAATTATTACACACTGGATCCTGCAGTCTTATCAGTGAAGTTGAAACAAAATTGGCAATATAATATCCATGACCTACAAATAAAGTTGGGGAATTTCAAAGCAAAATGAGATGAGGTTTTAGCCATCATGACTGCTGGTGTGCAATATAATAAAAAATTATTCATTGACTTTTATATTCCTTTCACAACTGGAAACTTCTATGATGTGTAACACAATGTGTAAAAATGGAAATCCTATAAATTCAAATAATAAAGGATATCACTTAAGTAACATTTAATCCAAAGAGGTATTCAGATAATCTAGAATATCTGAGAACAATGATTTCTTCAAAGCAATAGAAAAGATTTCTCTTTGAAACAGCTTGTTTGAAGTCTTTTTCCACAGACATAAAACAAAAGACTTTCTGTTTAAAGGATTACATTTAAGGACCCCTTTTTTCCTGAATTTATTTGTTGGAAAATGCTGATTGGAGAGACCCCTAAACTGCAATGGAGAGTATTATGGCTGTCATTTCAAAGGAGACTGATAACTTCTTTAGATCTTTCTCCAACAATGAGGTAATCATGCATTCTTGTCCTTTCATTATGATTTCTTAGCCCAAAATTTATCAAAGAGCAAAATCTTATAATGCTTCTTTTTAAAGAGCATTTTGATGTTCTTTACTGTCAGTGATTTCTTTTCAATTTTTTCTCTTTATCTATCCCTGAAGCACATACTTCACATCACATAGAAGGACTTAAACCCTTAAAAGTATACAATAGCACAGGCCTTGTTAAAAACAAGGTACCTGATGACCATGTTTTCAAACTCCTTACTTGTGTGATTGTCTACACGCTCTGTTTAGGCCATTTTTTCATTATATGTGAAAAATCATAATATTACCACTACACAGCTCTTTCTATGCTGAGTGGCTTTGGGTTATGTGGGGTCCTCCTTAAAGCAGCTTTTTTTCCTTATGTACCCAGCCAACTCAGCCCCTCCAAAATCATCACAGCAACAACAGCAATAACATGTTAAGTCTCTATAGGCAGGGGGTTTTAAGAAGAGAAGGGATATGTGGGGGCATTTTCCTGGCTGTCAGTGGCACAAAGGCCATGGAAATGGCCCAGGGCTCCCATGGCCAGCCTCTGGCTGAACCAAAGTTGTGGTTGGAATTTCACCCAGCCTGCAAACGGTTGTGGTTGTCCAGAAGAATTGCAGACTCTCTGCAGTGAATTTAAGTTTCCAGGCTTTTCCCAGTTGCTTTTCCCAGCTGTCCTCCAGAAACCCCACTAGAAGCAGCCTTGGTGTCCTTGGCTGCACCAGTACTAGTGAGGTGTGAGAACTGGGATCCCAGCTCCAGTGCTGCCTGGAATCACTCACACCACCTGACTTCTAGCAGTGAGTTCTGGCCCTAACCAGCCCTTCCAAATAATGCTGAGGCACTGTCTGGGAGACAGTCAGGCCAGAGAACATTCCCAGGTGGTGATTATGGACAAGGCTTCCCTGTTTTGGGAAGGAAAGGGGATGGAGACCAGCCAGATGGATGCAAAACCAGGCCATGTATTTCTTGCCGTCATGGCCAACAGTCCCTGGGGTTCAGAGATTTCCTGAGTCAGAGCTGGAATCTTTTTGGGAGTTCTCGATTACTTTATATTCCATGAATTTGTCTAAATGCATGTGAGATCCATGGAGAGCTTTAGCATCCTTCACATCCTCTGGCAAGCAGTTCCACAGCTCATTTCAGTGTTATTAATACCATACTTAAATGTAAGTGATAATAAATCTATCATGCTTTGGGGAAATCTTCCAGGGGGTAATAGTTTTAATAACTGTTAAAAAGGTTTTCTGGCCTTACTGTCTGAGTATGCCTAGCTTCAAATTTCAGCTACTTGGTTCCTGTTAATGCCTTGTCCATCAGCTGGTAAAAAAGAAATATATTACTAGATACTTTCTCTGAGTAAACTGTGATGAAACCACTCCTTAACCTTCTCCTTTATGTAATAAATCAGCTGAGTTCCCAAAATCTCTCCTAAAGAGGCATGCTTTCAAAACTCCAATAATTACACTAAATATGTTGAGGCATGACTTTCCTTTCAAAAAGGAGCCCTTTTTGGCTACATAAAACACACCTTGACAGAAATAAATAACATGCACTCTCTCTTTAGTTTTTGACATTATGAAAATGTTACAGAGAAACCTTTGGCCTGTCTCTGGGCCAAATAAACAATTTCACAATTAGCATCCCAGAACATCTCCTTATGAGCAAACTGTGCTCCAAAATAAAAGTGGATTTCAGTCCAAAAATGTTGGTCTGAGTTCAAAGAGTGTTAAGGAATATAAACAGCTTATTCAGCACTATTTTCTTTGGGAAATTTTTCCATGGAGACAAGCTCTTTTGGAACATAAGAATGGCACTAATTTGTTCATATGCATATAATTAACTTCATTCCACTGATTTTCTTGGAGACTTGTTAGATGAGGAGTGATCTTTATACTTCACACCACAAAATGTGAAACAGCAGATCTTCTTACAAGATATGTATTGCCAAAGGAAGAAAAAATACATCATTACAGATCTATTGATTTGGCACTAGAAATACTTAGCGTTTCTTGTTAGATCTGATTTTCAGGTGTATTTTTTCTCACATCCCCATATTGTTCTCTTGTATAAGACTGATGTTGAAATGTGATCTTCTGGTTGAAATGGTGAAAACTGAAAAATAGGCGTGCAGTAAATTTGTCTCTTAATGATTATACAGTGATGACCACTACTGGAAAAATTAACCAGTCTTTCAATCTTGATTTTCAAGTTTATACCACTCCTTAGACTTCCAGGCATATATTGTAGGAATGAATACATCTCCTCAAATGCTAATCTTTTATTTTACACATCCACCTTGCCAGATCTCATGACTCAATTTACTCTGCAGGGATTTCATTTTCTGTAGTGCTGATACTCAAAGTTCTCCCTGCACAGAGATGTAAATAACATTCCCATAATCAGTATTTCCAGAATCCTCACTGAGGCAGGAGTGAGTGCCTTTCGAGCAAAAACTGGTGAGAGGACCTTCTGAAACAGACAACTTGGAGCAATATTACCACAGAGAATTATTACTCCATAAATAAAAGTATGTTTTCAAACTCTCCAGAGTGCCTCCACAGATTCAGACAATGTGCAAGTAAAATATGTGGTATCTGAAGCTCACAAGGAACTGTTCATAGCAGAAGATCCAAATGCACATGAGAAATCTGTGTAGTATTCTCTGTTGAGAACTGAGATCTTCAAAGAAACACATCCCTCACACCTCTGCATTGCACCAGCTTTCAACAAAGCCCTGCTGGAAACCAGTGCTCTCACCTTGTGAAAAAATTGAGTCTCAATCTTTATGGTTGGAACCTGAATCCTGATTATGAGCAAGATGATTCTCGCTCTTCAGAGGCACACCAGATTTCACATATTACACATTTGAGCAGACAGTCACTTGATTCAGAGGATTGATAAACTAAATTCCTACCACAGTGGATGTACAAATCAGACAAGAGACTGCCATTTTGCTAAGTCTCTCTTCCTTTACTAAAATTTAGCTTTTACACATTATTAAAATCCATCTTGATATTTACTGCAAGAGAAACAAGACCATGCCAGTTGTATTGGCTCAATCACTAAAAGAAAATAATTCAGGTGCCTCAGGATTGTCTGAACACCATCATTATGGGACTTTTCTAGGTTGCTAATACTTTGATAGCACTAATCTTGCTTTGCAATTAACATCCAAACAGATGCTTGTGTATTTGAACCTTCTTTTGAAATTTAATTAATTATCATAAGGTTTTCCCTCACTTCACAGGCCCTCTTCCCCTGGTGACACAAGTTAATCTCAGAGGAAAGGGCTCTAAGCTCTCAAACAAGTCAGGCTGAAGTGGGATTCCACTAACCTCTTCTGTATTTTTTTTTCACACCAACTTTTCTCATAATCAGTTTCAGCTTCCCTTTAAAATAGAATTTTTTATTTAATTTTGCTTCTTGTCTCCAGCACTGCAATTTAATGTCACCCATCATCTCTCTAATTTAAAAGAACATTGTTTTACAGGAGAAAGCAAGCAGGCAAGCAAGCCTTTCGATCTTTCTCATGTTTTTCTCTGGAGGGAAAATTTCTTTTAATCACTTTCCTGAGCATAATTTAGCACATGTAATTATATCTCAAAACAAAAGGAAGTGAATCAATGCATTTCTTTGATTTTAGGAAATACTAAATATAATCAGTCTAAGGATTTCTTACTACCCTTTTGATACAGTTGTCATTGCCAAGGACCAAAGTGCTTCTGAGCAGAGAGTAAATAAGAAGATGTGTCACTTGTTATAGAACAGCCTTTCTGAAATGCAGGATTGGTGTCTGGAGGCATTATGGTTCAGGTCTAACCTGTCAGCCTGATGCAAAATAACACACACATAGATTCTGGCACACTGCTTTACAGAAAAATAATTTTTTTGTTTGCCTTTTTTAATACCACAGTCATCCTAGATCACACTCATATCCTAAACACCAGACCATCCTAAACCTGTGCAACTGCTGTTATACACAACAGAAAGGATGTTTCCTGAAAGATAAGTGATCCTGCCTCCACAGAGTGATCTCCTGAGCAGCAGAGTAACATCCTGCAGCTCACCACACTTATCTCTAAGGGCTTCCTCCCTCTCTGGCTCTGGTTGTACAATACCTTGGTGTCCCCTCAATGTCACACATCTTCTCTACACACTTTGTGGCTGATGAGAAGCTGGTTTGCTGGCTGTTCCCCACAAGGGTCACTGTCCAGCTGTGCAAGCATTTCTCTGCCACTGGTGACCCATCATCCTGACTTTGCAATGCCCTTGTTTATTTACAATCTTTATTAATTTATCCACTCTCACTTCCTAAGGTATTGTACAGCACACTCTGACAAAACAAAGGAAAATACTAATCAGGATTAATAGCACTATTATAACCCAATGGAGTCAATAGAATTGCAGTGGCTAAGAGGGAACATTAAATTGCAGATGAAGAACTTACGCAGGAAACACAAGATGCTGGAAATTAACATCTTTTTTTCAAGAGTTATTCACAACTAAGCAGCTGCAATAGATCCTTCATGTACCCTTCACTGTACCTGCAAGCAAGGGCAAAATGAGCTGAATTTTGCCTTTGGCTGAGGATGTCAGGAGGACAAAGAGGTTTTGTACTGAGTTCTCCATTTTCTACAACTTGTGTGCCTGATCATATGTGGTGGGAACTGACCTTGCCAGTAGTTCTGGTGAAGAGCCAAGTAGCATTAAGCACTTCTGGAGCCTAAATCCACTTTTCCAGGAGACACAGGCACCTGGGACAGGACCCACAAAGGGCGTAGGCTCCACATCACTGAGGTGTGCAGCAGTCAGTTCCCAGGCGCTCGCTGTCTCCAACAGGGCTGAGTGAGGCATTTGGGCTCCCTAAACAACGTTTCCTGAAAACAGGAGCCACAAACCAGCCCAGCAGGCAAGGAGCCACGTAAGCCAGTCACAAAGAAGTCTTGAGGTGGTGTCAAGCCTTACCCCACCCAAGGGTGCTGTACTTGGATGGCACTCATAGCCCCATGAGATGGAGAGCCCCATTCCCACCCCCACCCCAAAGGCACTCAAGTGCATTTTTCCCATAATACACAACCCCAGGATGCAGGAAATGGGAGCTCACATCATTCCCAGGCCTAAGGAAGCGTCTGCACATCAGAGAGCTGGTTTCAGGGTTGTATTTTTTCCTTCAGGGCAAAAAAGGAAGACGCAGAGCATCTAAACTGCAAAACTTGCCCCTGTGAAAAGATTTTCCAGTTCTGGTTTTGTTGGTTTTTTGTTTTTGTTTTGTTTTGTGTTTTTTTTTTTTTGACAAAGAAGACAACAAAAGGGAAAATGAACATCAAATTTTGGCCTGAATAAAAATCTATTCTGAGTGAAAAAAACTTTCCCTTCCTCCATCCCATGGAAGCTATGCAGTGGCTCTTGCTGTTCTAAAACCCCTCTGCCTCTTGGGTAAAATGCTAGGGGTGTATTAGAAACAGCCAGCAATACCTTACCAGCCCTCTGCTAAAAGCAGTGGTGATGAAACAACCACCAAAACTATGGTCTGTGGTGAAAACAGAGCTAGTGAAGGGCCTGGCCCAGCAATACCATGTGTTGCAGCCCAGGAGCACAGCAGAGAGGCTGAGGGTTTCCTGCTGGGAAAGATGCTTTAGCAGACTGTGGTCATCCAGGTGAAGCCTCCCACCAGTCTCCCCAGTACCCACCTTCTTGATGCTCACTCCCAGCAACGTTCTACGACAAGGAAAAGGACAACAAAGCCAATTCCAGGTGACAACCCCCCATGAATGTGTCCACAGCCCCATGACTCCTCTGTGCACGGTGCCACTGCCTGCAGCTGGGAGCACACGAGGCCACAGACACAGTCTGAGTCCTTGGCTGCCTGAAGCATGGAGGAAAAGCTTGGGAGGTGGCTCTCCCTCTTGTCCCACTTTGACTTCTTTCTTTGAACTGTGCTGGAAGTTTTCTTTTCCTCATCTGTAGTTAATCTGCTCACAAAGTCACAGAGAATATGAAATTAAAAATGTGACAGGCTTTTTTTTGTTGTCTGCTTTTTGACAGCTTTTGGAAGAGAAAGCCAACTTCTGGCTTTTTGCCAGGAAGATTATGTTGCTTCACTTATGAAGAATGCATTTTTCATAAGCAACTATTTTACAATGCAAAGTCCGGGCTCTTATTCCAGACAGATAGACTACTTTTATTAAAGTTTCCTCCAAGATCTCATCTGGCTTTTAAGCCCATGAGTGTCAACCTGGAAATACTGTAGTTAGAGAACTGCACACACAAAGGTATATTCATCAGATCTGGGGCTGCTCTCACACTGAAATAACCCTTTAGAAGTTAAAAAAAAATCAATACATTCATAAAAGTGAACACATTCAAGTACAACATACAATTATAGAGAGCCTGTAGTACTTGGTCTCAGAAGGCTGTGATTGTGAACTGTGGCTATGGTTGGGCAGGAAACGCTTTTCCTGCCTTGCAAATGTTCCTGGGATTTCAGAAATTACTCCCATTTCCATATGTAGAAAAAGAGAGTTATTTTACAGCTTTCATTGAAGTGAAAGAGCAGAGAGACAGGCAGACAGCCCACAGGGCTGTGGTTAGGGCTCTCACCTAGGATGAAAGGGATTTAGGATCAGATTAGCTGTGCTTGCTGTGTTTTGCAGAGGGGACAGGGCTGCTGGGCTCTCAGAGGCACCAAGTGCTCATTAGGATGCTGGCTTTTTCAGCTCTCTCAGCTGAAGATTTTCCCTTTTGCACAGATCATTAACCATTCGCCAGATCGGGGACTTGAAGCTAATTAATCTCCATGGGAGACTGGTGCCAAAGCCATCTGCTGCAGGCCCCCGAGCAGGTCAGGCCCGACCAGTCCCAGCCAGACGGGCAAGGCCCCGCAGCCGCGCCTCAGCTCCCCCGGCTCCGGCACAGCTGCAGCTCGGGGTCTGTCTGCCCTGCCCACGCCAGCACCTCTGCCCACCACCGAGGGCAGTGCTGGAGGGCACTTTGGGAGCGGGCATGCACCAAGAGCCAGCCCAGGGGACGGGTGCTGGCTGTGTCACACATCCCTGAGGTGTGAGCAGCAGATCCTGCTCCACGGGACCTCAGAAACCTGGGTGAGTCCTTCTGCACAGCATGGTAACCCTGCACCCTGACCCACATCAGCCCTCAGAGGGACAGGATCCAGCCTCCAGGCTAGAAACTGGGCTAAAATAAAGATTGTAGATACCTGGTTTGTGGTAATTGGGAGTGAGGCTGGGCCCAGCCTCATCCCCAATGGGCTACAGCTGTGAGAAGCAGGTGAGCAGCATTGAAAGCAATGAGACACAAAGTGCCCAGGTGTGCTGAGCAACCACCAAAGCGAACAGAGGGCACACAGTGCAATGTATGACCCAGGAGGGGTATAAAAGGTTGGGCTAAAGTGCAAGAAGAGTAGCTGCTTGTGGCCTTCTGAAGTTGGAATGATGTTACTCTGTATGGGCAGGCCCCTGAAGCCTTCTGATGAGGTGAGATGTAACTGTGTATGGATGAATGCTTAAAGCCCTCTGAAACTGAATGATGATGTTCTGTGTATCATGGCCGTCTCAGCTGTGGTGTATGCTGCAACAAAAGATGGTTTCTGTCCTTCATAGACAAACCATGCCATTGCTGTGGTAGAACTCACGAAGTGGAAGAAAAGGAACCCAAGCTGGGCTCAAGGTAGTCTCCTGAGATAAGAGGACCCCATGACTCTCTCCCTACACCCAGCACCACCTATACTCCTTGCTAGTGGTCACAAATAAAATCCTCCTTACTCCCTTCTCACCTGCTCCTTTCACACCTGCATCATGCTCATTGACTTATTTTTATGCTCACTGGGCCAAAGAAAGGCTTTCAGGTTTCTCCAGCTCCAGAAACTGCCCTTATTTAAAAGATTTCCTAAGTTTTACATAGATTTCCAGTGTCATGGGAAGCCAGCCCAGAAGGAAATCTCACCCAGTCTCCTGCATATCATAAGAAATTATTTCTCTAACAAATTCCATAGCATGAGCCCAGAACAGGGAACAAAATGCTACATTGCAGCATTTTGGTTTTATCCCTCTTTGATCTTCTCTACTTATTCTTTTATTTACTAAAAAAAGAAAAGCAAAATGAGGGTGCAGGAGATGTAAAATATGAAAGGAAAACTCCTACTTGAAAGTTCCTTAAATTAGGTTGTTACTCTGGGGAGGAGAGAAAGGCACTGGAAAAGAAAAAGTGAAAGAAAATATTTTCTACATTTATTTTTTCACTTGCTTTGTCAAGTTGTTTTAATGCCAGGACGTTTGCTTGTACACAACCCTCTTACTGGGACCAGCCCTGCTGTGGGAGCTCAGCCCCCATAACATTGCATATTCTATAACCCAGACACCTCAAAAGGAGTACCCAAATCAGGGCTTAAAATATTCCTCATCTTTTCCTGGAGCTGCTCTGGAGTGGGTCTGGTGACAGTCTGGCCAGGGATACCCTTGCAAGTGAGTGCTCTTGAGGTGACAATTAATGAGTGAAATTTAACAGTATATGGTTTTTGATGTCTGTCACTAAAGAAGTTGGTGTTTCATGTTGGGTGTTCCAGGAATATCTTTAGGCTGAGTTACAAATATACAGAAAGTAAGACAGCAGGTTACAACACACAGCCTGCACAGATCACCACTTGACTCCATTGTGGCCCCAGGTGCTTCTTATTTACCATATTTTCTCTTTAAAGCCTATATTGCCTGGTTTTAAACTCACTGTTGCCTTGTCAAAGTTGATGTTCTGTTTAAAGCAAATTATATCTCAGAGAACCAAGAGAAGATGGCTAGAAAGGAAGTTACCCTGAGCATGCAGGGGGGTGAGAGTTGCTCCTGTTGGGCCCAAAATTATCTGTTCATGAGCATAGGTACTCTGTTCTGGGTTCCTCTGGCCTGACTAGCTGCAGCTTTGACCTTCACCCCCTGCATCTCACATCCAATTAATCTGTGAGTGCATTTCTTTAAGGGCTTGACTTTGGTTTTTGAGCTTTCAGAAGCAGTTTCAATCAGTAGCTAACATGCTGGGATGAGTAGACATTAACTGAAATGGAGGAACCAGAATTTAGCCCAATGATGAAAACACCAAGAAATTCCATTTTAATGGGAACTGCTGAGAGTGCTATTCTGGTTGGGTTTAGTTCTGAAACCTTCAGACAATAGGTTGGTCTTGGACTTTCACCTTTTTCAGAAAATCCTGGCCAAGACACTTTCTAGATATACATAAGGTTAGATGGGTAGACAACATCCAAAATACATTAATAAAAAAACAACATAACAAACCAGGAATTTCCTTCTTATGCCTCTTCTCCATTTTATCTGAGCTGCTCAAAGGCAGCAGGGCTCCTGCAAGGAGGATCATGTAGCACCACACCAGTCACTGCAGAGCAAAATGCAAGTGGGGAAAAATCAATTTCTTTAGGGGATGAAGTGAGCCTCACTCTTTAATTCCATGAACTGCTCTGTTTCTCCCAGGCAATCTGCAGGCAGCAAGAGAATAAGAAAGATCCATTTCACATGGTGAAAAGGACATCTTTGAAAAGAAACTCCTGAAAATGGGTGGCTTGAGGTACAGCAGCTGTAAAAATATTCTGCTATTTAGGTTGGAATGCTAATATTTTATTGTATGCCTTGACATAGAGTTTTCTTAAATATTTTCAGAGAAGATCTTGTAGCTGGAGTATAATGAGCAAAAAGTAAAATGGCTTTTTTGATTTATGCTTTGGTATTTTTTTTAACCCTTGCTCTTAGTCCCATTTTTGGCTTGAGCACAGTCACGAGATGGAGGACAGACTGTGCACACACACACAGAAACAAGCACTTGCTTTCATAATATCTGTCATCCATCCAAATCCACTCTGCCTTTTCTTCAAACAGACAACATTATTAGCTTTACCCTTCAATTACCAAGCACTTCATGAGTCTTGCAGCACTCCTTCAACTTCATAGCAGCATGAAGCTCAAACAAACAAAAACAAGCAAACAAACTACTTCCCTGGATTTCCATTCATACTGATGATACAGAGCAGAGAGGAGACTGCAAACTAGGAAATATGACTCTTAGAGTTCTATAAGGATTTTAGTTCTCTTCACCCTCATTTTGGGTTCTTGTATGATTTTGAGGGTTTTTTTGTAATGTAAATTCTGATTTTGTGATTCCTTCCTGTTCAGCAAATCTTACTTTACACATCTGTTCTGTAGAGATTTACTAAGGTGGATATGACTGACCAGAACAGAGATGGTGTGAATGGTCTCAGAAATGTGGCATGTTTGAGACCTACCACCAAAGTCACCCACATAGGTAACATTCAGGTGTAGTTTCATGACAGTTCCTACCCACTCTTATGAACTCTAGTGTCTGTGAAGTGCAGTGAACACCCCTCCTCACCAGCAGCAGTCCCATAACTCTCCAGGAACTGCTGCATGGATGTGCAGTGTGACATCATGCCTCTCTCCCAGGTCACATCTGTGACCATCTCTTTATCCAGGGTCCCTAGAGGGACATTCAGTGCTTCTGGAGCTCCAGTGATTTACATGGCTGAGTGCTCAGCTTTGAGCTGAATGTGTCCTCCAGGGTCTCCCTGCAAGTACAGGACAGACACTTCCCTACCAGGGTTTCACAGGATGAAACCTGCTCCCTTTTTGGGGTGACAAGAAACATCTTCACTGTATCCAACAGCTTTGCTCTTGTATTTGAAACCTCTTCCACTCTCTGAGCTCTTTTCAAACACAGAATGAGCAGAATCTATGCAGTGGCATATTCTCAGCTCTGCTAAGATCTCAGAGCATTCTTTTGGGGAGATACAAACACCTTATTCACACCATGGTGCTCACCTGAAGATCAATCAGGCTGTTCAAATGCTGTCCCAGTAAACCAAGCATGTGCTATGCTGAGTGAAATTACCATTGCCCAAGTGGCACACTCAGTGGCAGTGCAGAAAGTTGTAAGAAATGTGCAATAACATGACAATAAGAAGAAGATGTAAGAATTGTGCCAGGGAGGGAAGTATTTGACTGAGATCTGAAAAATTATGACAGATTTCTCTGCAATGTGTTATCCAGTAGTTATTAAATTACCCAAAAGTAAAGGGTCTCTTTTGACTAAGGGTGTTTCATCACTCAGAACATGTTCCCACATTCAGCAACAGCTTTTGCTCAACTTCAACTGAATTCTCTTGCATCACTCTGGCTGTGGACAGAGCTGTAAAATCACTCCCTTCCCTAGTCAATATAAGGCAAAATATTTATTTTAATAGTGCTGGCTAGGCCAATTTCATTCATAATTTAATCAGTGGTTTGTTTCTAGGTCTTTTCACTGACCACCCGTTCATTGCTTTTAACCACAGGGTTCAAAGAGCTGCTGGAAGGCATAATCTTTTCAAAACCCAGCACAAGTGGAGTGTCACAGCCCAAGGGCCAGTCTGTCAGCTGTGCTCTGCCATCACAAAAAGGCCCTGCTGCACAAAGATCTCTACAGCCACTGGCACCTTGGGGCAAACTTTCAGTGACAATGGAAAATGCACTGCTTGAGTCAAAGATGGCCTAACCCAAGCTCCTCCCACTCTCCTGGTGTACCCCTTAGAGCTGCTGATGATCCCAAGGGAGTCAAGATTTTTGGGTCCTGTGGTCTTCACCAGCATGTGGCTGCACATAATCTATCACAGATGCACACTGAGCTCATGTTCTTGTTTTGTTGGTTTTTTTCCTGGTGAAGGTGACCAAGGGAGCTGTACCTACTTTCTTGTTCTATTGCACACCTACCTTCTTGTAGTATTTCAAACCTCCTGTCCTGCAGACAAGAATTGCTGCAGTGCACCAAAGCCCCCCCTTGCACAACAGTGCAGACACAGTGGTGCACAGAGTGATTTTCAGTACTTCACATATCATAAGAGAAGAGATCTGCAAAAGATTTGAAGCTAAGAGGTTTAGACTAGTGATGTATCTCAAGGGTGTCTTGCAGCAAGGAGTTCCTATGCACAGCAGTACAAAGAGAAGCCAACTCCCTTCCTCAAATAAGTGCCTTGTGCAGGTATTGAAAGCTAAAGCTCAAAGAATCTGTGATTTGGAGCAAACACCAAATATTTTAGTTGAAAAAGTAAATATTCTATTGTAGATTCTCAAATGGAAAAAATATCCCATAAGAATGAGCAGAAGGATGGGTATGATTTCCACTTTGATGACATATTGATCAAGATAAGAAATAATTATACAACTCTTCTAAAATATTATACAAATGCAGAAAATTATTCTATCTAAAAAGCCAGAAATATGTGTCTTGGATCAAATCCAGGTGCACCAAATGTCTACTTTTAAATTCAGTGACAAATGGAAAGAAAGCTACAGTGATTAGTTACTGCAGCTTTAAATAAATATAAACTAGGAATGGCTCTGACTGGATCTGGACAAACTGACCTCCAGAGCTGAGAAGTGACTCTCAGATTTCAGGAGGATGCAGAAGGGGGAGACCTGCTTGGAAGAGCAGAGCCTGAGGAGTGTTCCATGGTGTGATTTCCAGAGAACTCTTAGGGAACCTTGCCCCCATTTCAAAAAGTGCAAACACCTCTGGTGTCTTGCCATGTGAAAATTTCCCATGGGAAAATTTAGTGCAATAATCCATGCAGGGGACAGTCCAGCACAGGATAACAACCTCTGGCAGTGTGGAAACAGGCAGCAGTGATGGTGAGGAACAGGCATCCAAACCCTCCATGCAGTGTCCTGACTCCTGCCTTGCGTGCGTGGGTTTGCTGGCAGGAGCCATGAGACGTTCACTGTTTTAATGAACCATTTCAGAGTGTGTGTGGTGTGTGGTCAGCTCACACCTCACTTCCAGAGCTCCTCAGCTGCACTCACCTGCTCAGATGTCTGAAATGTCCATTGTCCCATTCCCAGCTGCCCTCAGATCCCATTCTGTTGACACCTGGGCATGTTTGCACCTGTGGATGCTGCTGCCAAGCACACAGCCGAGCTCTGGGACCAACCAAACTAAACGTTCTTTTTTCCTCTTTGGCAAAGGTATTGTGAGTACAAGCCCTGAACTAAATGCAACAAATCCTCAAGAATTTGAAGTGCAGATGACACATAGGAGTCAAGGCCCGGGCCAGGTCTGTTGTTGAAGGTTTTGCACAAGCTGTGTTTTATCAGATCAGAATGGCACATGCTAAAGAATGCAGTGGCACAAATGGCATTGAACTGCCTGTGCATTGCACAGTAATTGCCAGACAAAGGATGGCAACAAAGCAGAGACTCACATAAAATTAGATTAAAACTTTAACTCTTAGTGCATCATGCACAGTGTTTCCATGGATCTGTAACTGCCCAGGGAAAGAATTTGCAGTGGGAAGCAGAGGCTTTCTCTGAATTTGCATCAAGCAGTTCACTGCTGCTCAGGCTGCAAACACAAGCTATGGACAGCTGATGTCTTCTGAGTGCACATCGCCCCCAACTCTGATTTATGTCTGAAGCTTAAGAAGGATTTATTTTCAGAGCCAGCTCAAGGAGTATTATGTGAAAGGGGAATGAATAAAGCAAGAAAGCCATAAATTTCTCTTCCAGTACAAAAAATGGACACTCAATAACCATGCAGAGCCAAGAACTGAGTGGAGCACATCAGTGTGAATGCTGTGATCTATGTTAAAAACCTTCTCTAAATTCCTCATTAGCAATCCTTGCTGGGGGGAGCAGGTGTTTATATATCATGAAAGAATATAGATTTTTAAGTCATCTACTGTTTTAAATCACTTCCTCACTCAGCCCCCAAACAAACAGTAAAGGAAGTTAGGATCAGGAGAGAGAGATGCTCTCCCTTTGACCAGACTCACTGCACAGGATACCTGGAGCTAATTCTGCTTTCTTCTAGCATAAAGGGGATCAAACTTGGCAAATTGTTTCAAATGTCCAGTGTAATTGCTGGCAACAGAAAGGTCCTGAAAGAAACTCTATTTTTTTTAAAATACATTGAATAATACAGACAAAATAACAAAAACGGCTAGATAAAAATCTAGTCTACATAATGCTGGTTTAATTATATTTTCTGTTTAAGTCTCATCTCCTGGTAATAAGTTCTTACTAATTCACTCTTGTCCCAGATTTCTTCCCCCTGTGCTTCAGTAGTGTATTAAAAAGGCATTCTGCTGACAGACCTTTGTAAATTTTAGTGGAAAAAACTGAAGAATTGTCACTGATAATAAGCCTATGGCCACAGATATACAAAAAATTGTCCAATCCTTCTGCATAGTGTTGTCTCATAGTAGAAAGGAAGCACACAGAAAAGCAACAAGGATGTTGAACCTAAAGAAACTGTAAATGAGTAATCTTTAAAATTTCACTCCTTCTCTGCAGGACAAAGGAGATAATAAATAAGGAAAACCCAGCTAAGGAACTCCTGATGTTCATGCATGGGTGATGCAGGAAGTACAAACTTCAACAGAAAATGCTAAAAAGTCTGCACATTTCCTGTGTGTGACCCACTGTTAAACTCACATTACTCAAGTTAAACAGGGGCACAGAGGTTTATTTCAGCAGAATAACAGTTCTTGTGAACATAAACAATAATGAAGGAGAAAACTAAATTCACCTGGGACACAACAGAAGTAGAAAAAAAAGAAAGAGCTTATGCTAGAGCCAAGCCTAAGCCCCACACCTGTTCTGCCTCCAACCTCAAGAACACTGACATACAGCTGACCTCTGTAAAATCCTGGTCAGGTACTTTTCAAGCCCTTGTGCTATTGAAGATAACAATTTACAAGCATTCTGGAAACAAGATGTGGAAGGACAGCAACTCTGTAAAAGCTGAGTGCAAACTATACCAACACACACACAAGTTGGATGCAAGTACTTAGTCTCTTCAGCTCTTCTTTATATTTATTTAAAAAGATAATTTTTTATATTAGTACTGATTAACTAGAACTCAGCAATCCGTGACCTATTACCAGTGTGATGGACCAAGGCAAAGGGAAACAACAGATTAACAACTTAAAGTTAAAAAAACCCATGAAGTCACAAATAGATGCTCTTTCTATTGCACATGGCCTCATTCTGCAGCAACATTAATGCATCCCCAGAGAATAAATAGGGCCATATAATGGCAATTATTGTCGTAGGCTCATTGCAGACATGACCTCACCCTCAAGACTTGGAATCTGCCCCTGACTGGGCTGGAGCTCTGGAGGAATTTTAATGATGGGGTGTGAGAGTTAGGCTGTGACACCTTTTTTGCATAATAGAAACCCATCTGGTGGGGCTGGCTGAGACCGATTGCTATCTGAGCTCCCCTCAGGGTCTCCAAGGAATGGGCTGGGTCAACAGGTAGCTGAACACTTACACCTAGTGCTTTTGTTACTGTAAGTGCCCTGACAGAAATATTAAAAATTTTCTGTGGTGCAGC
This sequence comes from Irena cyanogastra, assembly GCA_013397155.1. Taxonomy (NCBI): domain Eukaryota; kingdom Metazoa; phylum Chordata; class Aves; order Passeriformes; family Irenidae; genus Irena; species Irena cyanogastra. The sequence goes on from VWZV01003984.1 coordinate 50,892, forward strand.
CTCAAATTTGAACACTTGAGAAACCTCTGGTTTGGAGTAACACTTGCTTTCCTCATGGATCTGGAACAGCCTTTGCCTATTGTACCCCAAATAACAGACAAGGCTGTCTTGTGTTCTCAGGTTTTACCCATCTGTAGTTCTGTGTTACCTGCTAGGGACACTCACTTTACCCAGAATCTTAGAAAGGCGTTCAGCAGCACCCAGGAAACCGGAAGAAAGTGGGACCTGGCAGTGACCTGTTAAACTACAGACTGCTCACACCTTCACCTGCTGGGAGCTACCCAGCTTGGTGGGGAGATGTCTGCTATAATGCACAACCCTTCTCAGCTAACAGACATCCCCCAATTACTCTGCAGAAAGCTCCCACTTGGCACCAAATCTAAGTATCCCCAGGACCCAGTTTAAATGATGAATGAAGCCTTTGTTTTGTCAGTCTCTGCCATACCAGTCCATTAACCTCAGTGAGTTACCTGGTCGTCTCCATCCATCAAAGTGTCTGTCTCCTGATCAAATGAAGAGTTATTTCTTGGGTCTGTCACTATGTGCCAGCTCAACAACTAAAGCATTTATTCAATATGATTAATCCATTATATCGTAACTGTGGTATCTGCCCTGTCAACCTGAAGACATGGCCAGGTTGACAGGGGCAAAGTTCCCAGGAGCATCAGAGACAACAGCAACGGGACTGACGAATCCCAGGTGTATACAGAATGCCAGGGACATCCAGGAAAGCATAAATTCCCTCCACTTGCCACACTGGTGTTGGAACACTGCTTCATTTGAGGAAACTGAACTTTGACAGGAGGCAGAAAGGGCAGGAACAACTCAAAGGGCAGCAAGAAGCATTTCACAAATAGTTCCCAGTGCCTAAGAGAACTGAAAAGACATCTGGTAAGAGAGTTGCTTTCAGGGCGAAGATAAGGGTGTTCAGATCCCGTGATGAGCATCAGTACCCAGAAGTGCCATTCCTCTCACCTGTTGAAATGTCTGGGGTCTCACAGATCTGTACCACTGATCATCACTTTGGTGTTTAGGCTTGCTACACCAGAATTCCACCTCACAGCCTGCAGGGCTGGAGGATCCCCAGTGAAGACAGCACTGACCAAACGAAGTCAGTCATAGCTGACTGGTGCCTGCCATTGCACCTAATGTCCATCCAGGACTGCAGAACATGGCTAGAACTCCATCTAGCACTACAGAACATACTGCCTTCCTTGCTTTTATTCCTTCACTGTCATCTAGTCCTTGAACCTGGTTCCTCTGACTTGAAAGAATCTGAAATACTGCAACATCTGAAATACTGCTAGCAAAGAGCCAGCTGTGGACCAAGTGCAACAGCACTGGTGACAGAAGAAAGCACTTAGCACAGAGCATATATACCAGGGTGATTTACACAGAAGGATAGGTAGGTTCTCACTATTAATTCCTGAATATTTACTGGGCTTGCTTCAATTACAAGGCTTAGTGGCATGAACTTCAGATGTACGATGCTAAGTATTTTTCTAAGGTCATGGGCGGTAATTGAAAGATGACTTTGATATTCACATTAAAAACTAGTGCTAATAGGAAACAGCTCTGAAATCAGCCCAGCATGATGCCTTTCAGTCTTCATAATAATGAATATACAAGCAACTCATAAGAGTCTACTTGGTGGAAACAAAACATAATTTGGCTGGTCATTTGCTTTTGTTCGTCTTTTGTTGGGGAAAAGGGAGGGGAGACAAGTCCTGTGGCAATGGCACTGAACAGCCCATCTCCGTTTTGAATCTGTTGAGATTAAATATATCCTTTCAACAACAAAGGCTGAACTCTGATCAAAGCCCCACCAGCAACACGCCCTGCAGTGGGATAAGCCAGATCCTAATTCCTGCGAGTGCCCAAGGGGATGTGAGTCTCCCATCAGTCAAGTAAGACAAGGACAGGAGAGAGCACTGTAATTTTCAGTTCAGCCCAACAAACCCTGCAGTCTCTTGGCTTGCAGTAACCTGGAATGCATCCTGCAAACAATTAGCAAGATGACCTTTCCAAGCCCGTCAACACCACATGGCTCTTCTTTGATATTGTTTTGTTCTTACCCTCCCTCCCAAGAGCTTTTTCAGGAACCCCACACACACTGCTGGGAGTACAATTATAGGACAGCGTGTTCAAGTAAAAATTCATTCAGCATGTTTCTGAGATCCCTTGTTTTTGTGCAAGGGCCTCTGTTCCTCGTCTGCCTGCACCCAGTGTGAGTGCAGTTGTATGAGATGCTTGGACAAGCAATTGCCCATCATGTGCAAATAAAGGCTTGTTTTGTCAAGCAAATATATGTGTGCAAAAATGTACAGTCCTGTGTTGTAATTCTAAAATACCACTGTGGCACGACAGTGAGTTACAACATGCACAGGGATAGCTTGTCTCTAAGTAATTACTTGTGTTCTGCATAGACCCTCCCAGAAGCTCCTCTCTAGCTGTACTGCAGACATTTATGTAGGACAAACACTGATGTTAACAGACTGAATGAAAAAATGTATTTTCTGTACTTACAACTCAGATTGCAGAACTTCTATTATGGCTCAATTTTAGCTTTTTGCAGGATGAAAAGGGAGTCTGCACCAACCACTCCCAGGCAGAGTTTAGCAATGGGCAAGTGTGTCATTTCCATTCTCACCTTGCTTGCTTGTCCTTTGCTCTCAGCAGGAGCAAATATCTCCCAGCCTTCTGTGTTACCCAAAGGACTATGCTATTGTCAGCAGCCAGCAAGAGTTTCTGCTGAGAAATTACCCCCCAAGTAAGGGCAAGTCACTCACAGATAACGTGTCTGAAAATGGGAGGTTTGTCTATTCTGTCCTCTGTCAATCAGGGGATCCTGCTGCCAAGCTCTTCTGCTTGTGGTCACTGCATGGAAAAGGCAGGTACAAACAAGGGATAGCTCCCAGAATCATCAAATATCCAGCAGCTCCTGCTTCCTTACTGCTAGGGGTGAGGGTACAAGGAACAACAGCACAGTACAAGGACTGTGGGCTGGTGAGGTGGGTTGGCCACTTACTGCCCCAGAAGGAAAAACGGCTTCAAATCTAGTCTGAGCTATCAACGGTCTATGTGTTGTTGATCAAAGTTTTGTCTCCTCTCTTTCTCTCTTCCAAGATAGAATCAGGGCTCTAGGAGTCTGTGCAATTTAGCATAAGTATGTGGTTTTGGGAAATTGATAACTATTAATCTAAATGTTTCCAAGTCAAAATTCTCTGTCACACTTTCAAATACTTCAGGAAAATGGAACCACCCACTCTAAGTCTGTAGTTCTATTCTGTATTTGTGGTCTAGAAATAAACTGAGAATTTCCTTTTCTATTTTTAGGAATGCAATTATATTAAGAATCTTAAAGTTGCTGGAGAAGTCCATTTCCATGTATATTGTACAATCATATCGGAAAGAGAAAACACTAGAACAAAAATACTATCTCCTATCTGTCCATTAGCACTGGAATATAACCAACCAAGCAATCAATACTATTGAATCAATCACAGAATCATATAATCATTTCAATTGAAAAAAACCTCTAAGATTATTGAGCCCAACAGTTAACTCAGCAGTGGCAAGTTCACCACTAAACCATGTCCCCAAGTGTCACATCTACACATCATTTAAATACTTCCAGGGATGGTGACTCAACAGCTTTCCTGGGCATGAAGAGAGTAATAATGTACCCCTAAGCTTTCCTCACCCGCAGCTCCCTCAGCTGCTCCTGATCAGACTTGTTCTCCAGACCCTTCACCAGCTTCCTTGCCATTTTCTAGGAATGCAAATCACTTAAATATTCCTTATCCAGCAACCGGACTTAGTTGCTCTGTAAATTTCCCCTGAAATCCGTAATACATAAAAATCTATGTGCTTTATCAAACAGGGGTGTAGCTACCTGCAGAGCTACACTGCACTGCAGGGAAGAGTGTGCATGGGCATGGATATGGTCTTTTATTTCCTGTGATGCTGTGTTTATCTGTAGGTCTTTGTATTCCCTTTGTGCCTGACAGCTGCCTGATAAATTGCATGGCCACTGCAAGAAGAGATAAACCCTGCCATAGCAGTTTGCTGATAACATCAGTGTTCAATTTAAGGAAAATGCTAAATCACAGAAATCAACAGTTCATGCAGAGATCAGAGATTTCTGGGTTTCAGAAGCTAACAGGCAGTGTGATTTTGCTCTGGAATACAGGAAATCATAGTTCAACTTTCCATACAAGCATAATAGTGAAAAGATGCAGATTTGGTAAAGCACTTCTGTGAATTTGGGGGCAGAAAGAAAACTTCTTTTGACTTTTAAAAATTTGGTTTAGTAGTAGCAGTAGTAATAATAATATTTCATATATTTTCTTTTCAAATAACTCTTTTCAGTAGCTCTTTTAAAGGTGAGGGTTTTTGTGTGTGTTTTCAATAAACACAATCTCAAATAATTGGGGGCCCACAACAAATGGCATATTTATGGTCTCTGACTGTGTAATAGTCATTCTCAGTTTCATATTTTCTGTGTGAGATTCATGATTATGAGCTAAAAAATGACTTTATGTGCATGATTTGTAATCATTGGTTAAAAGCAAACAATTCCACAGTTAACTCATTCTGCCAAATACTCTCATAGAGGAAATGTAAGTGGCTGTAATTCAGTCAAAGCAAATCCAAGGCTGTATCCAAGCAGAATCCTTGCTGCATTTCTTCTAAACTAACAACCCCATCTGGGTATATATTTTTAGTTTTCAACATAAAAATTCCCAGTAATACCATGAAGGGATGAGATCAGTTACTTTTTTAGCTAGGCAAAGCTTAGATAACGGCCTAGCTGCTCATCTTTTCTTACAGTTTGTTTGTCTGTTGGTTGTTGACAGCAAAAACTAGTCCCAGGCAGAAATCCTAGCCCCACCTGACCCCAAAGAAATTCCATTCTGTTTCAAGAAAAGTAGGATTTCAGCTTCATTGATTCACTTGGATTCATACTGCCTAATTGTCTTGAAAAATGAAAGTTTCATATCACGACTTCTAGTGCAAATCAATAAGGGAAATGTTTTCGTGAATGTTAGTCCTACAGAATTATCTGTCATCTGAAATGTCTTTTTCACTTTCATTTCAGCAGAAAGTTTTTGTATTTTTTCTCATACACTTTGACTTTATGGAGATCTTGGGTGTTTTCCAAGATTTCTAAGCATTAATGTTTCCACTTCTAAAAGATACCAGCTGCTTTATGTTTTTTCGACCCAACTCTTCACACCATCATCAGTCTAAATCCTTGGCTTTACAAGCTCTAGCTGTATCTGATAGCCATATAAATGCAAAGAAGGGCATAATTCTGAAGAGTTCATACTCACATAAAAGCAATTTTCTTAAGAAAAAGAGAGTCATGGAAGGATTAATATCAAGATATCCCCAAAGTTGGTTCCTTAAGGTGTAACTGTCAGTGTCAGGAATGAGTATCACATAGATCCAAGGATGCATCCCACTTCAGCTGGGGACCATGTTTAACCAGCCCAAACACCCAAACATCTGAGACTACTGTTCCCTATGGCTTAGACATCCTTGATGGCCTGGAACTAAGCAATCAGAAACTCTAGGCACTGACCTAAAGGCCATCTCCACTTTGCCCAAACCAGGCAGAGAGTGCCTGCAGTAGAAAAAGGTCTTCAACACCCTGCATTCATCCTGATCATTGCCTAGCAATTGATTTTACTCCAGTTCTGAATAATTTCTGTACCCTAGTGTGTGTCCCTCAAGAAGAGAAGCAGCTTGGAAGGGTTTGCTGTCTTCCCATTCTGTGTACTCACAGGGAATGGGAGGAGTACAGCTTTAGGGCAAATCCTTCTTCAGGCTGACTATCGAAGGGACAAAAGGGAGAAGTAAAAGAACCATTGACCCAGGAGAAGGAGTGCATCTACCAATTACTTAAAATCCTATGGGTGCAGGATCCTCATTGGGCTAAAAAGCTCTGGCTCCTGCCTAGGGATTTAGGCACCAGGACAGGGTGTTGGCTGTCAGGTGGCAATGAAATTTGTAATGCTCAGGAGCACCATGGTTTTCCTAGGAGCTGTATTTCTTCAATTAGTGATGGATCCTCACCTGGTGCTCTCCAAGCACTGGTCAGCACCATACCTACGTACATGGGTAAGTTGCAAATCCATACAGACCATTCTGTCTGAGCACAGTGTCATTAATCAACTGTGTTTTCAGCAGAGGTCTCGATATTGTGCAAAACTCATAGTTTGCTAAGTGAAACCAGAGGGCTGTTCTTTTCCTCCAGCAAGCATTCCCCTTGCAAAATCCAGAACTATTCCATTTAAGTGTTCACAGTTGGCTGAGGGAAAGAATGCTTTTTTTTTTTTTTTTTTTTAGTATGTTGCAACCAAAACCAAATAAAATTTTCCTGAGAGCTGGACAATGTACAACATCTCTCCAAAGTAAGAAATAGCTCCTTCGTGTCTGACTAAAACCAGCTCAGAAAAATGCATCCAGTTTTCTAAAGCAATCACTGAAATATGCCCATGAACTCAGTCCTGGAGGCTACAGACAGACCTTAGTTTAGGCAGTGACTTAGGTCTTCCCTAAAATGCTGCTTGAGAAATGGGGCTGAAAGAAGAAAAGAAGGACAAATCTTGAAGGATGAATGGATGGATGGATGGATGGATGGATGGATGGATGGATGGATGGATGGATGGATGGATGGAGAGCTCTCCTTCTTTCCTTTTATCAGGATCCCTGTACGTCAGACTCCATGTCAGTTTATACGAACATAGTCTGCTCCAGGGATGTGGAGCTTCACTGCCACTGCTGCTGCTGTGGTTTTTATTTTATAAGTTTGTGCTGAGAAGTGAGAAACCAGATTGTTGTCATCAAGGTCTATGGAATCCAGTAGAAGGTTTCAGCCCTGGATTGAAATACATCTGATAATTTCCTCGTCTTTGGTAGCATATGAAAAAATATCAGCTTTTTACGTGAGCAGTGACTGAGGCAGCCTGACAAACCAGTGCCCTACCAGAAGCATTTGCAAGGCTTCCTTATCTTCATCTGTCCAACAGGAGAGCTGCAGCAGCTTTCTACAAGCTCTGATGTGTTTCTTCCTCAGTGCAAGGACCCATCAAAACTCCTCATTTACTTTACTTCTTCAGAGAGAAGATTGTTTTAATACATTGAGGAGTTTGTCAGTCAAGTTAATATCCTTTGCATTATTATGAAGACACGAAGACAGCAAGACTTTTTGTACTTTAACCACACAGTTGACTCTTGCAAGACCATTGGCAACAACAGCCAATTATGTCATACACATTATGGCATATATAATTCCCTTCCTCCTAGAAAACAACCATGTGGTTAGATGCCAGCCTGGGCATGCACAGTGGAGAGCTTAGCTTGTCTTTAGAGGTTGTGATAGGCAGGGGATAAGGTCCTGTTGATTATATCCTTGACATCTGCCCTGGTTCTGAAGATAAGATTTGATGTGGACCCTATGAGTGATCTGAGTGAACCCCGGAGTTGGTAACATGCTGGCTAATGCTTTCTGCCTTGTAGGCCTTTTCATCCAGTCACAGAGCGAGTGGGAGAAGCTATAATAAAAGATCAAACTTTTCTGTTCCAAAAACTATTCCCTACTCTTCTTTTATGCCTATATAATAAGTTCTACAGCTCTTGACTCTCACTGGACCCTTCCAGTGACACATTAAACCTTGGAACGTCTATAAAAAACAACTCAAATCCCATCCCAGCTAGGCAATATCATCCCATGAGATCAAACTTGACCCACTATTCTGACTATTCCAGAAAGCCTGTTTATTTCTCTTCCATCCTAGAAGCAGAGTCTGAATAACTGATTAAATCTCTGTAATTTACATAACCAAGACCTGTATGCAAAATTTTATCCATCTATTTGTACCACTCAGTGACGATCTGAAAATTGTATGAGAACTCCCAAACTCAGCAGGTGTCAGCAGCTGCAATCCAGGCTGGCTCTTGAACAAATCTTGAACAGAATATGGCACAAAGTGGGTGAATAGCAGGAACTCTGTGTTTAATCTCTTCTGTTATATCTACCTCCTTAAAAACCTTCTTCTACTCCACAACAAGGACAATTTTCCAAGCAGGTGTTATTATTATATTGTCTATTTCACCATTATTGCTGTGAAGGTGCCACCCACCAAATAAGTGGCTGCTCCAGCCTTTGACTCAATCATAAAGTCACAGCATGGTTTGGGTTGGAAGGGACCTGAAAGAACATCTAATTCCAAATCCCTGCTGTGGACAGGGATGCCTCCCACTAGATCAGGTTGCTCAAAGCCACATCCAATCTGGCCTTGAGCGCTTCCAGGGACAGCTCAGCCTGCAGCAAGTGACAAAGCCATTGTTTGAACAACCCCTTGATGATCTCCTCACAGGAGGATATTTGATGCAGGTTCTCCTCTACTCCCAGGAGAATTGATGAGAACAGTAATCTCTAACTCACAGTAACACAGCTCAGTGGAGCAGACTCCAGGCCAAAGCACAGATGCCCAGGCACAGCCCGTGTTCTGCACGGTGCAGGAGCCACTGCCTCTGGACAGGACTGGGCAGCAGGAGACAGGGAGATGGTGGTGACTGACATAGACCAAGTCCTGACAGAAAATGTTCTGGTGGCAGCAGAAACAGCAGAAGTGACCTTCCTCCTGCCCACCCCGATGGGGTGTTTTTGGTTGGCAGCTCACCCAAACTCAGGCTCTCCTGCCCTGACCTCACAGCCCCTCTGTTACTCAATACAGAGGCTGGCTGCAGGCTTTGCTTCTCTACCCTGCCCCAGTCCTCATGCTCACATGTCCCCTAGGCAAAGTTTTAGCTCTCTGCTTTGCCATCTTCTAAAGCACATAAACTGTGTCTGTGGAACAGGGATTGCCTGCAGGATAAAAGAGATGCCTGCAGGTCTCATCATGTTCTATTCTTGTCATAAACTAAGCAAGAGATCTCAGGTACATGTAATGTCCTTTGCTGTGTCCTCTTAAGTATAACTCAGCATCCAGGGAGAACAAGGAAATAACACTTTTGCAGGTCATTTGTTTTATCTTGTGTCAGATGCTTGAGGACTTGTTTTGTTTTTCCAGTCCTCTTTATGAGATGAAGATTGCAAAACCCTGGTAATGTGAAATTCACTAATGAAAGTGCCACTGGCACACAATTTACTCAGAGCTCTGCTGCTTCAGAGTTTGGAGATTAACTTTGAATAACCAGCACAGGTGACTCAGTTTTTCTCAAATACAGTGAATCCTCATTAATGAGGATGAAAATCATGAAAATTGTACTCTAAATAAAACACTGACAATTCTACTTTTTAAAGATACCTTTTGGTTATTTTAATTTTGCCATTTGTTTTTTGAGGCTTATGAGTTTGCTTGTTCCATTTAAGAAGATGATGTATAAAGATTTCAAAAGGAGGAACAAAAATACTAAGGTGAGAAAGAGAGAGCAGGTCTTCTACTAAAGGAAATTAGTGAGAATTAAGCTCTTTGATCACCCTTAAGTTATCCTTTTGCAATATCTGGAAAAGAACATTTTGATTTTATCCTTAGAGCAACTGAACTATGGCTTTGACTCAACTGAACTCATCGCTTGTCTACAGAAACTTGGACTTTAAGCAAAACATTAAACACATGGGACTGATAATAGAAACTAGTGATAAAAATGGAACTTCAACTCCTGCTTTATCCTACAGTATAGAGCTATGTTTACACTGACCTCATCTTCAAAATCAGCCTGGCTGTAAGCCTCTGAACCTCAGAGTCAGGTTCAGCTGGGGCAAGCAATGGGGCTGTTCACTTTTTTACTACATTCTGCCTTTTCTCAGTGTGTGACAGCACGTAAATGGGGACGTTTCCTCAGCAGCTTTAACACACTTTGAGTGCTGACTGGTTGCCATGGCAAGTCAGCACTTCTAGGTAGCAGGCAGGAAACACGGACCTGCTTGTCCAACAGTAGCAGCTGGGGAGGGCCCTGTGCATGCAGCAGTGTGGGGATTTTGTAACTTCCAGCCTCGGATATGGTCAAGCTGGCTGGGACTTTGCATCCAGCTGCTTCCTTTTAGTAGCTTCATTTTAGACAGAAGAATCAAGGGTAAATTATTCACTGTTTCCAGACCAGGAGGTCAGAACAGATGTTTGAACACCATGAGATGTCAGCATTAGTGGTAAAATGCCACCTCTTCCTTCCCTGTTTCCCTTGCAACCATTCCATACATCATAGCCTCTTTGGCTGTGCCAGTGAAACTGTTACTGCACTGTAACAAAATCACTGGGATAATCAGGGTTCAACTCCTTTGGAGGGCTGGGATAACCAATATTGACATCTAAAAACCTAACTGTAACAGGGAGCTCAAAGCAGGATACCATACTCCAAATGCAATCCCACAAGTGGTGAATAGAGAACAGCTTCACAGGGTAATTCAGGTTGGAAAGGACTTGGGAAAGTCCAGCCACCTGCTCAAATCTGGGTCAGTAACCACCTCTCTGGACTTTCTAGCACAGCCCAGGATGCAGCCAGGTGCCTTCACTGTGAGGGTACTCTGCTGACTCATGCTCATCTCACCCCTCTCAGATGTCTGTGAGCTAGGCAGCCTTTGAAGATAATGACAGAAATAGGTGTCTGACCCATTTCAGACATCTGCTTCAGCAGGAGATGAATCACAATCCAGCAATGCCTGGTTCCCTACACTGAGTACAAAGGGAGAGCAGGGTGATTATCTCTGATATAAACATCCATACCGGTGGTACTTCCTTTCAGCCAGGCTAATCCTGCCTCATAACTTTTGCTGCATCCCCAGATTTTGCTGCAAGATGTAACACATTTGCATATATGAGAGTGTGTGTGTGTGTGTGTGACATGCACTTGCAGGGTTCCTTTGTGAAGAGTGTCAAATTAAGAAGTATATGTATTCAAAACAATGCACCAAACTGGAGGTACTTGAAAGAACTGATTCACATTTCAGTGGCAGATATTCTAGCAAATATCAACCCTAGTGGTTTCTGAATGTTAGCTTGCTTTAAACATATGCCAGAGATTTTATTTTTAATACTAAGTAGCATGAAGGTATCTTTCTCTTTCTTCTTCTATTTTAGTAACATCAGTTTGATTTTCTAAGCCGAAATACAAAATTTGCTTTGAAGCAGCCAAGAGCATCAAATTCTGCATGCAACCCACACTGAGATCATCCTTAATTCTGTTTTTTCTCTGTAAGAGCTTCCAAAAGGAGCTGAAGTCAGCAAATTTGACTGACTTTAGCTCTTGGTGGAAAGGTCAGGTAAAGTTCAACTCCTTAATAACAGAGGAGCAATTCAGGAGGTCTTTAATCGTTTGTCCTGTAGACTAGCGCAGTCCTCATCTTTCAGTGAACATAATGGTTAAAAATTACATTAAACCTCCCCTTTTTGAGCAACTGGTCTCCTTTTGACCTCTCTGTAACCCTGAATATTAGGGCCTGCTATCAAGTTTGAATCACAGATGAGTGTTGCACTTTTTAGATGCATGTTAAATAATCTGCCACTTTCTTCTGACTGAAGACAGACACCGTCTCTGCAGAAAAATCCAGCCAGATAAGGGAGAAAGCATCACATCCCATTCCCAGAAACCAGCCTGGGCAAGCAAAGTACATATTCTTTTAATAAGTATGTTTTGAAATGTTGAGAAATCATTGATCTTAATCTTAAAAGCTGCCTTTAGCCTCCTTTCATGTACTTTGTAGCAGCTTCCTCAGAAGTCCACCACAAGCCTTCCCAGTCATGACTATCTCACATCATCGCCAAGCAACTGACCATGTGCATACAAAACAGAGAAGGGGTTGTTCATGCTGGTCAGAGCAGATAGGAAAAAACAGAGAGAAGACAGGATTCCCCCAAAGTCGCTTTGAATAATGAGATAGATCAGCCTCTGCAATTCTTACTCCATGAAAATTGTGGATATCCAGCTGCTTGACTCCAATTGAGCTTAGACTACTGTGCCAGCAGAGGATGGTCTAAATATTTAATCCAGTGCAAGGGGGTTTTCAAATCACTTGCTTGGGTCTTAGCATAGCATTGCCAAGATTCCTTCAATGATGAAGTTTTCTGTGGAAATACCACTCATACAGCTCCTGGAGAAATTCTAGGGGATCCTTGGAGCAAGTGCTTTCAGAATGGAGAAAGAAGCATAACCAAGGAGGAGGCCCATCATGCTAGGAGGTGTCTGAAGCAGAAACTGCTGTTCTCCAGTTGGTTCTATCTTTTTATTTATGCCTTTCTGCATTCTAATGTTCCTCAAGTTCAGAAGTTGACAGCTCCTCTCTTAATTTCTTGTTTCTCCACTAGTTTAAATTTTGGAGTTGCATGTAACGCTAACCACTCTGGAATTCATACCAAGCCTCGGAGGACAAAGATCCTTGTTCCTGGAGAGAGATGCCTGAGCTCAGAAACACTGTGAGATATGTCCCAGCAGCAATGCAAACCCTTCTCTGTCAGGGACAGGAAACAGGCATTACAGATAAACAACTATGGGGAGGTTTAGATTGGATATTAGGAAAAATTTCTTCATGGATAGGGTAATCAAGCATTGGAATATGCCCTGCCCAGGGAAGTGGTAAAATTGCTGTCTCAGAAGTGTTCAAGAAGTGTGTGGATGTGGTACTTAGGGATGTGGTTTAGGTCCAAGGTTTAGGACCTGGCAGCATTAGGTTAATGGTTAATGAGGTTAAATCCTTTTTATGTTTATTTATAAGACAGCTAAAAGTGAATCCATGTTCACAATGTACATGACATAGTTATTAATAATAACCCTGGATTTATCAGTAGTAGTTCTAGCTGAGGTACACATCCACCAGTTTCATAGATGGATATAACATACCCAGATCTCCAGAGAGTGTTTCAAAGAATGCAGAGACCTCAGACACTCCTTACCTAAGGAGTATACACTGACCATATACTCCAGAAACATTACCAGCACTTTGGATGATGCTTTTTATCTGACTGCTGAGATATTACCAAAATGATAACAGAAAAAACCCCCATTTTGAAGCAAAAATACTGTCAATGAGACTAGCAACATAGTGGAGACTTCATTGTTTTAAATAAGTGTCTCATATTTTGGGCAGAATGAGTAAGATGCAGCAGATGTTCAGCACAAAAGGATCATTTTCTACTCAGGAAGTTGGAGATTTAATGATAAATGTGGCCTGAGGATTCAAGTTTATAGTCTGATCTTACGGGAGCTTCTGAGCACTCAGTGCCTTTGAAACAAGCCTGGGGAATCTATGAGAGATATTAAATGAGTTCCTCCGGGCCAGGCAAAGGCCAAGGCTGTGAGTGAAGCACTCCTGCCCAGGAGATGGGACAGACACCCCCACAGAAAGCAGCGAGCCCCTTCTGAGCAGCCCAGCCCCCACCCACCACAGAACAGCCCGTGCAGTGCCTCCTCTGGGGCTTCTTGCTGCTGTCCATGACCCACAGCCTCTCCCTTGCAGTTCAGCTGGACAGACCCCTGAGCTCAATCCATTTTCAAGGTCATCATACCCATTCCAAATACTGCTTGCAGCAATAACTTCAAAAAAAAATCATCAAATCATAGAATTACTGGATTGAAGGGACCTTAAAGATCATCTCATTCCAAGCCCCCTGCCATGGGTAGGGACACCTTCCACTAGACCAGGCTGCTCAAACTCCTGTCCAATCTGAACACTTCCAGGCATAGGACATCCACAGCTTTTCTGGGTAACGTGTTGCAGTGTCTGAGCAGCCTCACAATAAAGATGTCCCAGTACATCAAGTTTTTCGTAGTTCATTGTCTCCTTTTATGTCTTCATGGAAGTTGTAGGAAACATCACATTTGCACAGCAGGTGGAGGGTATATGAAAGTTTAATAGTAATGCAAAGATCAAATAAACATCTTATCACAACAAACCCCTGGCAGTTTCTGGTTAATCTCTGGTAGGTGTACAACAAGTGCTAAATGTCAGTGTAAAGTCTCCATGGAAAGCCAGTTCTTAAAAAAAGTGTTGCAAATATCACATTTGTTTCCTCAGATCACCCCATTTCTCCAGCCATTTGTGAACAGGGCCTATGCACCTCTCTATAGATGTGTATCATGTGTAGCTGCAAGTCAGGTATCACTTCAGGGCCACTGCAGCAGAAATGGCAGCAGCATTACATCACCCCATGCTCCACTGTCTGGGGTGACCTCACAGCTCTCAGAAAACACCTGCTGTCAGCACTTGCTATCTTCTCTAAGGGCTGATAAGGTGCTGAATTTAAAATCTGCATGTTACCTCAGCTGCCCCCAGCTCCAGCTCCTGGCTGAACATACTCTAGAGGTACTTAAGCAGTTTATTGCAGCTATAAAAGTCACGTGCCACGCATAAGCATTTTGGTAAAACATTATGCAGATATTTCGATCAAATACGTCTTCCATGTCATTCGTTGACGTGAATAAAGTCTCTTGTGAGGTCCCCCAAGTACCCAATTTGTGGTTTTTTGAAATTTCATGTATCACTGCTGAAAGTTATATGAAAAGAAAAAAATACCTTGATACAGGGAATACAGCACAGGACACACAGAAGGCACACTCTCAGATGGAGCACAGCATCCCCAGGGCAGAACAAAAGCCCAGAGCCTGTCTGGGCAGCCCAGGAGCACCCCCACGGGTAGACAGATTTGTCAAAAGGCAATTTGCTCTTCTCCAGCACAACCCAACCCAGTGAGAAGTGAAACTGGGGGCTGCTGGGTACTGGGTATGGGTGCCTGGGGGCAGGTCTGAATGGGAAATGGGGCATGGGAAGGGGAGGAGCTGATTCACGTTTCAATGCCAGATGTTCTAGCAAGCATCAACTCTAGTGGTTTCTGAATGTTAGTTGGCTTTAAATGTATTTCAGAGATTTTATTTGTAATAGTCTAGGTAACATGAAGATCCTTTAGGTTTCTTCTTTTATTTTGATAATAGCAAATTGATTTTCTAAAGGGAAATATAAAAATCTGCTTTGAAGCAGCCAAGAGGACCAAATTCCCTGCACTGAGATCATCCTTAACTCTGGTTTTGGTAATCAGAACTTAAGGGGCTGAGGCTGTGAACACCGATGTCAGTGTGGGGACATCCCTGAGGGTCCCATGCTGTAGGAGCACCCCTGAGGGACTGCAGCCACAGGTGACCCACACCCTGGAGGAGCTGTGGCCATGGGGAAAACAGCAGTGCAGGGACATCCGGAGGGACTGCAGACAGAGGTGACTCTCATCATAGTGGGAACACTAAAAAAACCCTTTGAAGACAAGCTAGAATCAAAGAGCAGCAGAGAAAAACCTAGCAAAGAAAATGGTGGCAGAGAAAAATGAACAAGCAAAAAGCATCAGCAAGATACAGTCCAAGCACAGCCTCAAGAGAAATGATGATGCCACCAGAGAAATCAGAACAGGATAACTGTGACATGGGCTGAAAGTCAGGGAAGTTGAGGCTAGGAAAGGGGACATAATAACTGATTTAGGGGAAGGGGGACAGAAGGTGTTTGTGTTCTTTTTTCCTGCAGTCGATATTTATAAGGCATCAGAAATTTGCGCTGTTTGCAATTAAAGTAAGTAAAAATTCCCAGTACTGAGTCTGCTTGGCCTGCAACTCCCCTCTCTATAGGAATTAGTGTGTTTGAGGCTTTCATCAAGGAGCTTCTCTGGTAAACCAGCTGCCTCTCCTCAAAGAAGCAGGCACAGAGTGCTGCCAGGCATACCTGATGCCAGAGAAGACATACAGACATATTTATTCCTGTTTGGAGGATGAGTGGAGCAGTGTGTTTTGCTGAAGTTTGTTCAGAGGCCATGGAACTCTTCATGCAGCTTTTGTTTTATACAGTGCTCGTGCCATGTGTTCTCGAAGGAGACCAGGCACTGGAACAGAATCAGCCAATTCCCAGCATTTCCTCTGTGCACTGGCTACGTTTGCTCTAAATTTATCTCTTAAACCACCTCAGGCCAGGCTCGGACCAGCAATGCTGCTGAGCGAGATGAGGAGAATATTCCCTGTGCCCAGAGTGGGCAGATTTGGGTCACAGGCTCTCTGCTACAGCTCTTCCTTAGTGAAGCCTGCCTGATGATTTCCAGGTTTTTTTAAGATGTACAGACTTTGATTTACATCCACAAACACATGGAAATTTCTCAGCAAAGTGGGACTTGTGCCCATGTATGTGTATTCCCATTTGGATGGGAATAATTAGCAGCTCTATTTTTTTTTCTGTTTAGCAAGATCAGGTAATAGTCTTCATTAATTCATATCTTATTTAAGTTATTGCCTGTGACAGACCACACACACTCTCTACTTGTGGCCCAGCATCTCTCTGTCCCCCCACGCTGCACAGTGTGTCTGGCTCCATAGAATAATAAAGCTTGGAACAGCTCTTTGAGGTCATCAAGTCTCATCATTAGTCCAGCATGTCCCCAGGTGCCACATCTACAAGTCTTTTAAATACCTCCAGGGATGATGACTCAGCCACTTCCTTGGGCAGCATCTTTGAATGCCTGATCCCTGTTTCAGTGAAGAAGTTGCTCCTAATAGCCAAAATAAACCTGTCTGGTGCAATTTGAGGCTGTTTCCTCTTGTCTTATCACTTGTTACTTGGGAGAAGAAACTGACCTCCACTTGTCTCCAACTTCCTTTCAGGTAGAGAGTGAGAAAATCTCCCTTCAGCCTCCATTTCTTCATCGAGCCTGACTGCAAGCACAGTTCCTGACTGTTGTGCAGCACAGAAATCACTCTTTCAGCAAGGCCTCCTGATAATAAACTCTGTGCCAAGATGTTTGTGGGCGACAACCACGAAAATGAGTGTAAGTCGGGGCAAATGTTTTTAAAATTTCGCACATGTTTTTATTTTTATCTTCTCCCAATATTTGTCCAGCTGTCTAATCTTCCTAAGAACTGAGTAAATCAGGTTAACTCTTGCCCAGTGAAAAATTCCATGCCAAATTCTCCCAGGCAGAACTAGAGGTGGGGTTTTCAGTCGTGTCACCCCATCCTTCCCCCACACACCTCTCAGCAAAATAGTCCAAAAAACACAATGTCTCTAATTTTCACCATGAACAATATACTGTGGTAAAAGAAATAAATTTCTTCAAAAATATAAAAGTAATTTTTATTAAAGAAAATGTTCCTCCTTCAAGCCTGCCCCTGAGTCATAGTGTCACTCAGATGATGAGATTTATCCATGGTTTCAGTTATTACAGTCTGCAGCACAAGTCATTTTACCTTTGGTATGCTGCTCCCATCTCTTTTCAAGACCAAAATTTTCAGTGTGTGCTGGTATAGAAGCTTTGAACAAAACCCCCTCTATTTCTCTGCATGCAAATCTCAAAATTAAGGTATCCACCTACCCCTGGTATCTCAGAAATACACCCCCACATTTTCCCTTGCTCTTCTCCCTCACTGTGCTATCTTACCAGACTCAGTAACTTGGCTTCCAGCCCCAAATTACTCAGAAACAGTATTGGCAATAGAAATGTGAAGAAGTGCCACCCCAAACCTCACACCTTACAAATATACACTGGTGGCCTAAGACAAGCTGTGACATCCTGGCAAGATGCTAAAGTGTCCTAGGCCAGTGTGACACTGTTATGGAGCCAACAATAGGCCATGAGGGTCTTTAAGGATCTCATCCAATGCAGCAGAATCACACAATCACAGAATGTCCTGAGTTGGAGGGGACCCACATGGATCGAGTCCAACTTCCAGCCCTCCTTTGGATGCTTTCTAATAGCTTTGTATCTTTACCTCTCATGACAATTTTGACAAAGAGAAGGCTGGAGGTGTTTCTTGTCACCTCCTTCCTCTCTTCCTTCTCCACATGCACGCAACAGATCAATTTTTACCATGTCCAGGGAGTCCAGTGCTCCATGGGCAGAACTGCAGAGGAGGAGATCTGAGAGCCTGGAGAGAAAGGCCCCTGCACCCAGGACTGCATTTGCTCCATGAACTGGCCTGCACATCCACCAGTGGTGTGTGCCACACTGGACAAGATCATCCCACCCAGTGGCTTAGTGGACACTTCCAGCCACAGGTCTGGTCATACTTTCATTCCCTGTTGTGTCTGTGGGTCCTCCCCAGTCAGTTTGCTGGGATGCTGAGTGGCACCTAACATGATCAGGTAATTTTGACCCTTGTCAGGGGCAGAACAGCTAGAATTTCAGGTCCAGCATCTCATTTAATGTTGGAAGCTTGTAACATCTCTAATAACACTGCAAAAACAAGGTGAATACTGATCTCCTCTGCTGAAGAAAGCAAGAATAAGTCAACTCAAAATCCCCCATGGTTAAGTCAAAAAGAAAAAGAATCTAGATTATTTTAGGCTCAAGGTGGCAATGACCCCAAGTTGCACCTTGATGGGGTCAGATTTGGCCCTAAGAAACTTCTTAAGCAGGAGAATAATGTAGTCCTGGCAGAATAAATCTCTGCCATACAGAGGGATAGTAGAGCCTGCACCTTAGAGAGGAAATGTAAATCAGACTAGCAATGGGTTTGTCTGATGCTGGCAGTAGTCCCGACTTCAGCTTGAGGATGTACTAGAGTTCTTCAGAGCTCCCTTACAACCAGCATTCCAATGATTCTGTGAAAATGCAACCAGAACTGAGAGCTGTATACAACTGCTTTACTATTTGAATAATACCATTCACTCCTGTCTCCCTGGAAGTTTACCTACATTTTGCTATGCCATATCTAAATACTCAGGTTTTCTTTCCAAAAATTCTAAACTGTGGCACCTACAAGCAATCTGTTTCTTGAAGGCTCCTTTCTGTTGGCCTGGAGTTCCTCTTCCTGTATAGAATTAAAATAAGGAGGAAGAAAAAGGGGATAAGATCTCAGATAAGGTAAAAACTTAAACTTTGTCAAATTTGTCATCAGATGCTGAAAATGGATCTGACCTTCTCAAGTATCAGACTTGAATTGCTACACACTGTTGCACACCTATATCATTAACCCAGAGCTCATAAATAATGTTTGATAGATTAATTTCTGATTATATGCTAAATTTAATGCCGGAAAGGACTATCTGAACATTTGGTTTTGCCTCTGGAACATCTAAAACTTTTACACTTAGCCGTTTAAGAACTACAAACTTGTGCTTGACAACATGTATCTTCCAGAAAGACTTTATTATTGAAGAAATCAACATTCTAGTTCATATTAGATACAGAAGTGGGACGGAATCACATCTTGTGCCAATCATTAGGAGGTGAATAGAGCTGTCACTTTCTGTGGAAAGCACAGGAAGATAGATCTGTGTTGCACAACTAACAGAAGAAGTGCCAATGCCCAACCAAGCATGTTTCAGTATTGCCCTGACCATGCTGATCTTCCCTGAAAAGATCCATGAAACGTTTCACAGCTCTGCTCCCCTCAGTCAGATTTGCCATCCCCCAAATGCTGACAGTGCTGAACTCACATAAAGAGACTGAAGTGTTGTAGGAAGGACGACACCACCGTGTTGGGTTTGTTCCTTGCTAGTCAGCAGTTTTCAGCATGCCCCGTTAGGAGCCTTCACTGCTCCTGCACAGGGACTGAAAAGGTCAGTCCTTTCTGAGCAGTGTTGACAGGACTGGATTGCAGCAGGGTGTGCTCACTAGATCTGCACAGCTATTCTAAAGATTAAATATGGTTTAGACAGCTGGCAGGCACTTCAAGCTGATGCTGTTCCCAGGGAGCAACACCAGCACAGTGCAGGCACTTTCCCCATGATGTGAGAGGGAAGATGTTCTTTCAGACCTCATAGCCACAGGGAAAAGGTCATAGAGGCTGCTCATGAAGATTGATCCTGCTGTCCAGAAGCCATGGGTTCATCTTCCCCTCATCCTGGCAAATACTTCAGGGACCCTACCAGAAATCTTACAAAACAACCACTTGCTTCTCTTCCTGGATATCAGCTCTCAAAAGAGTAGAGTGAGGGTTGGCAAGAACAGCTTTTCTTCACTTGATGCTGCTTTATTGCAATTTAGTGAAATTATTCACCCAGAGACACAAATGCTGCATTTGGAAGGACATTGGTCTGGTGGACCAAGTCCAGAGGAGGGCCCGCAAGATGATTAGAGGCATGAAGCATCTCTCCTACAATGAAAGACTGTAAGAATTGGGTTTGTTCAGACTGGAAAAGAGATGGCTTAGGGATGACCTATTTATAACCTTCCTGTACCCAAAGGGAGCCTACAAGAAAGATGGAGAGACAGGACAAGGGGGAACGGATTTAAAATGAAAAACAGTAGGTTTAGATTAGATATTAGGAGGTGTGGAATTAGGATATTATATTCCTGTGAGGGTGGTGAGGTATAGCACAGGTTCCCAAGAGAAGATGTGAATGCCCCATCCCTGGGAGTGTTAAAGGACATGTTGAATGGAGCTTTGAGAAACCTGGTCTAGTGGAAGGTGTCCCTGCTCATGGCAGGGGAGCTGGAACTGGATGATGTTTACGGTCCCATCCAACCCAAACCATTCTATGATTCTATGATTTCATCTTCAGCTAAAGGAGAGAGAATAATCAAAGGAGGATGAGTCATATGCTGCAAGACTCAAAGTCCATGAGTTGGACTTCGATGGACAAGGTGACTTTCAGCTTTCATCCACCCTGTGGCAAGGATAAAAAAAGTCCTGTTAGAGCTCTTTCATGCTGATCTGAGAGGTTTCATGCCATGGTGTGGTAAATATGAAGTTCTCCTACAGCTCGGAAAACTTGGCTGTGATTGCTTACAAAAGATGTGACTTAACTCACAAAATCCTCCCCTGCCCCCAAGAAATGTCACTGCACCAGAAAACACAGCTTGCTTCTAGAAGAATGACATGACTGAAGAACTAAGGCAGGCCAGAAATATCCTTGGGCTGGCACACGAGGAACAGGATGCCAGATGGGGACAGGATGATGATGGACGAGATGAATGGTGTCATCATGACCTGGCACCATTCTCACATGTTGTGGTTCACTAAAAGGCACAACAGAGGGGATGGAACAAAAGCATCACACTTTCCTGGTGATTTAATCTCACTATTGAATCAACAAGGGCATCTTTCAGATGCTCAGGCTTTTAACTATTTGCAGAAATATTAGAAGAGCATTTTGACAATTGTGAGAAGTGGACTGGCTTCAAAGGAGAGTAAGAACAAGCAGGGAGTACCCCAGGAATGCAAAAAGGGGACTACATAAAGAAAAAGGGGAAAAAAGTGAAAGAAAGAATGTGGAACAACATCTACAGGCAAAGTTTGAAAATAAAAATAATACTTTTTCACGTTTTAACCAGCATGCCATGGTTCATTGTGTGGACAAGGCAAGGTGGATAAATGGGGATACACACAGAGAGCTGAAAAGGCGATTGTCTGAGGGGAAAGGAAGTCAAGGAACCTGGTACACTTGAACCAGAGACTAAATTAATTCTATCCCAAATGTTACAGATACACATATCATGCAGGAAACTGGGTCTGGCAGCAAGTACATCTGAACAATTCTGTCAAGGAAGGATGGCTTCCTGAGTGGTGTCCAGAGTTTGGTTTTCTGAGCCTAGGAAACCAGAGGCTAAAAAGGTGTGTTAATTGCTTTCTATAAATACAGCAAGGAGGAAAGGGAAAGCAAACAGAGGAGAGGAAAGGACCCATTTAACCTAAAGCACAGTGTTGGCAGGAGAACAAATAGGTACACACTGTCCACAAATATACTTAGGCTGAAAATTAGAAGGCTTCTTGCCTCTAAAGTGATCAGAATCTCTTCCAAAAGCAAAACATAGCATTTCTTTGAACACAGACTTTCAGAGTGAATTCTATCAAAAGCTTATAAAACAGATTTCTGTGATAGCAGGGGAGTTGGCTAATAAGCTGAAAGCTCAGGTCTCTTGTTTCTAAAAACAGCTGTCTAGATCTAGAATAGCTATAAGAAGGTGGTTTTAAAATGTTTATTTTGCATGCTTAACTATAAATCATTCAGACCTTAGTCATGCAAAACCCCACTGGTGCCTCCATTGATTCCAGTGCAGTCAAGTCCTGTTTGTGAACCTTCAACTCATCTGTTGCTACTTCACCTCCCTGAGAGCAACGGGAATAGGAGAGAAGAGCCCCCTTTCAAATATTCATAAACACATTTCTTCCCCCAAATCATAAGAAACAAGATAGAAAAAAATGCAAACTTCATAAACTCTACAGTGGAGTTACAAAGCTGTTCTGAGAGTGCCACTGGCACCTCAGATTTCATATAAAGCAGAATTTATTTTTTTTTTAATGAGGATAAACACTGACGTGGGTTGCCCAGAGAGGTAGTGGATGTCCCATCCCTGGGAATATTCAAGGTCAGGTTGGATGGGGCTCTGAGCAGCTAACTCTTTGAAGATCCCTTTCAACCCAAACCATTCTATTATTGTATGATTCTATGGCCTTGGTTCTTTCTAAACCTGTGTTGGTGCAGAGTTGCTCCAGTGCAGCTGTGATGCTCCAGGTTTTTGCTGCACCTTGTTCTGCAGGAGCTTCTTTCACTCTGTGCAGAATTCGAGTGGAGCTGGGCAGTGCCACCTGCCAGCCAGGTGCCCCTGACTGCTCTCTGAATATTGTTGCTGCATTGAGGTTCACAGAACAAAAGCAGGGAGGGACACATGACATATGCGAACCTTTGAAGCTGAAAATGACTTTCAAAAAAACCAGTAATAGTTAATTTGCCAAGTCTCAGAGAAGACAAAGTCCCACATTTTCCCTGTCTTTCCCATGGAGCCCAAACTCTTGCCCAGGGCAGCAGCTTTGGAGAGGAATCTAGTTGAACATTTGATACATGCACTATTTTGGGCTTTAAGAGTTGTTAATAACTTTTTGTAAAAACAGTCCATTAAGTTTGCTCCCTGCTCCTTTCCAGCCATTTTCACTGCCTCATTTGCCAGGACTTGTTATGATAGGTCATTTCATGTGGCTCATTGTGTTGAGATATTTTAGTACATTGTTCAAGACGCAGCACTTTGCACTTGGAATAAATGCTATAGTCTACTTCTCTGAGTTTTTTGTTTGTTTGTTTGTTTGTTTGTTTAACCCTGGCAGGTAACTGACAAGGGACAAGCTGACCTCCTGCATTTTCTCAGAGAATTTCTGCTTCTTAGATTTGTATAGGATGATGTATAGGTGTTGTGTGGTTTGGATATCCAGCCACGGACTGATATTCCATTCTTTATTAGAAATTCAGAAATACCTTTTATTTACACCCTGAATTCTAAAAAATGCTGAAGCAGTGCCAGCATCAGGATCTACTGTGGGCAGCAGAAAGGAGGTCCAAAGGAGGCAATAAGGATGGTAAAGAGTCTAGAGGGGAAACCATACGGGGAGTGTCTGAGGTCACTTGGCTTGTTCACGCTGGAGGAAACTGAGGAGAGACCTCATTGCTGTCTAGAGCTCCCTTACAAGGGGAAGCAGAGAGGCAGGCACTGACTTCTTCTCTCTGGTGACCAGTGGCATGATGCTGTGGCAGGGGAGGTTGGATATAATAAAAAGTTTTTTCACCCAGAGGGTGGTTGGGCACTGGAACAGGCTCCTCAGAGCAGTGATCACAGCACCAGCCTGACAGAGTTCAAGAAACTCTTAGACAACACTCTCAGGCATGTGGTGTGGTTCTTAGGATTGCCCTGCACAGAGCCAGGAGTTGGACTCAATGATCCTTGTGAGACACTTCCAGGTCAGGATATTCAATGATCCCGTAACTATTTCCAAGAAGAAAAATGTTTCAGAATGGAAATTATTCCTGATCAGTTCAGGATGTCCTGCATGCAGCCCTTACCTCAGTCCATGCTCCTTTCCACATCTACACAAGTTGTACTGAACTCTCCAAGCCTACACTCTGCTGAAGCCCAGGAACAAAAAGCCCTGGATTTTCTGTGATTTCAGTCAATTCACCCTGTGATTGGCTCAGTTGGTCAGAGAAGGATGTAAATAACACCAAGGTTGTGGTTTCAATCCCTATACATGCCACTTACTTAAGGGTTGGAGTTGATGATCCTTGTTGGGTCCTTTCTAACTCAAAATATTCCTTGAATCTGTGAATAACTCACTCTCTGCCCCAGGTCTTAGAAGTTTTGAAATAAATGGAGGAGCTGGAGCAGGATGATCCTGGGGGCTGTGAAGGGGCCACTAATGGAAAGGAAGGACAACCAAGAGTTTCCAGTCCCAGACACTTCCCTATGGGAGCCCTTGGGGATGAGTGTCTGGTTTGGACTTGTTCTGGTGTGGGTGAGGGTTGAGGATAGAGCAAGGACAGAGCCCCATGCTGCTGGGCTGTCAAGGGGCTTGCCAGGATCTGAAGTCAATTCACAGAGTTTCTTTTTTACTGCTTTTGAAGACGGATGCTACATCTGTCCTTTCCCAAACTGCAAAGGTTGTGTGTGCACTTCAGAAGCTCTATAAAATAAAGCTTAATAGTTTAGAAATTCATCTTGTTGGCCCTTAGGTACCCCAGAGTGTATTTTATCAAACCCTTCCTTATTTGAATCCATCTAACCTGACTGGATTTAAAGCCTCAGATATGATGTCTTAGATCCCTTTCAAAAGCAGAAAGATTTCAGTTCCTAGGCAGAGCACCACTGACTTCAGGCTAGTTATCCATAAATCTGTATTTCTTATTACCACCAAAGTGAGATAGAGAACTATTTCAAAGTCATATCAGCATTTGAAAGAGCCTGAAGATCCTGAGCAGAAAGGATGAATTATCACCCTGGGTGAGAATTCTCACTTTTGCAACTTTTAACAGACTTTACTGAATTAGATGCTCCAAATGTGTCCTATTCTTCACTGGAAACTACTATTTCTTTTCCTGTAATTTCCTGGTTTATTTTTATTGTTTATTTGCCTTTAGTACACCAGTCCAGAAGCTATTTATTTATTGTGGGAAGCATACACAAGACTCTTCCTCACTCAAATTGAGTACTTCGGGTTTCATTTAGAAATGCTGTGCAGGAGATTTCTGCCATTTCAGGTAGTATCATAAACATCTCATGTTCAGAATCAGTGAGAATTTGTTGTAACACTGAATTCACTGCTAGGAGGTGCTCAAAACAGAGCAGATGAGCCTGGTATAAAAGCCAGCACACAGCAGAATCAGCAGTATAACTCTACCATAAGAAATTGCAGCTTGTCTCTATTTGAGTAAACCTTCACAGAGAAGTTACTTGCTCAGCTTTGAACTAACTTTTAAGTCAGTCTGCCTGCTTTCACGTGATAGAAATCAATAAAAACAAAGGTAATCCCCTGATATTTTGTAACACACGATGTTCTCCATAAATCCAGGAAAAATTATATCTTGCGTGCAATGATGTTGAAGACCCCTGACCATAGCACAGCATCTCACCCCATTACACAAAGCATGGACAAAACAAAACCACTGTCCTTCTGCAGCTCTCCATTCACTTCAGGACACCAGCTCACACCTCTCCTGTTTTCCTCTGCTTCCCCTCAGGAAATTTCACTGGGGTGATGTGCCAGGGAAGGAGCCATGCACCAGACCCAGCTGAAATATGGGATGAAAGAGAAACTTAACCTGACTAAGGTAGTGGCCAGAAGGATGCACAGCCATGGTCTGTCCCTGAGAGTCTCCTTGCTCTAAGACCAGAGTAGAACCCAGGTTTCACAGGATGGCCTCTGCTCCTGGGTTTCATTTTCATGCCTATTATTTTTCTTTCAGAGCCCTTTTTAGTACCCAATTTATTCAGCTAGGAGTGATGATTACAGTTAACATCCCATTTAAAAATATAAAGTTACTACATTGAGGCAAAGGGATGAGCCCTAACCTCTGAGACAGAAGGGCATTTCTTGACCACGGGGATTGGTTGCGTTGAGCACTGCAGGATCTAAACCACTCTCACAAATTTGTTTTTTAATAAGACCTGAATTGCAAATCAGCAGAACTTCAAGTCCTGCTTGGAGCAACTGAGCAGCAACAAACACTTGAGTTACAAATGTACATTTAAAAATTTTAACTAAATGGCAGTTCCAGAAAATGGTAGTTAGAGTCATTCTTGCACAAGTGCTCCTCCATCAAGCCATGACAACGAGTCCATGGCACCCACAGAGGGAAACAGTCCCAGAAACCCCCTCAGAGGCTCCAGCAAGAGCCACACATCACCTGTCCCTAGAGGAATACAGTGACCCTGGACAACCATAAATGATGCTCCAGTTCTCTGCTCTGCCCACCCTACCCCACTCTACAGGAAATTCTCCACCCTGAGCATGTTCAGTCACTCACAGCTCAAGCTCAGTTTGCCTTTATCACCAGTATGTTTTACCTGAGCCAATGCACAGAATTTAGAGGCAATTTTCTTCTCAGCTGTCCAGCCTCCATCCATCAACACAACAGCCAGGCCAACACACAATAATTTTTTTCATCATCCACTGGTCTGATTCATGAATGGTTTTCAAACATTTACAAGCAAAGGCCACAAATACTCTTTCTGAGCAATTGCAAGGTAACAGATTGGCTTGTGAGTTCATAGAATGGTTTGGCTTGGATCAGAAGGGATCTTAAATATCATCCAGTTCCAGGCCCACTGTCACGGGCAGAAGCACCTTTCACTAGACCAGGTTGCTCAAAGCCCCATCCAATCTGGCCTTGAATATTTCCAGTAATATGGAAAGGACAGTTCAAGTAATTTAAACCAAAATATTATCTCTTTTGGGGGGAAATCTCATCCTTTTCCCTGGTCGTTCCATGAACCTGCTAAGTTTTGGCATTTGACAACTGGCTTGGCTGAGGACAAAAAGCGCCAGCCAGGCTTGTCCAGAGGGTGCCACAGACATAGTGAGAGGTATTTCAAACTCACAGGAAGAAACCTCTACAAATTTTGTTCCATCAGCCAGTGCTATCATTTCTGTGAGTGCCACTAATGCTGACAGCTGAACAGGAAAACCTGGAAGTCCTCATTGACAAACCATACATCTACAAAATTGTTTGGGTTTCATTTATAGGGCAGGGTATGTCATGTAACTGTCCTCGAAGGTCTCCTATAATCAGCTGCTATACCAAACTGAGAAGACATTTGAAGTGTGTACTGTGACACTCTGCTTTAGATCTAGTATTACTCCAGTGCTACTGCTCATTTCTATGAACAGTTTGGACAATGAACAAGATGGAATACTTTAAAAAGTTGCTAGCTGCAAGCATACCCCAATAGATAAATTCAGAGATTAAAAAGCTTGAGAGAAAATCATAAATGAACCCAACTCTGCAAGATTTAATTGATTACATACACATGAAAAATACTAGACTTGAGAAGAATGAATCAGAGGCACAGACACAAACAAGGAACATGTAGGTTGGCAGCAGTGCAAAAAAAAAAGGGCCTAGAGTTACAATGGATCAAAAAGCAGAGATGCACCAACAATATGAGACTCTCTGTGAGACAGGAGGTAATTACTCTGTTCTGGCCCACTCTGGAAAATCCTCAGCTAGACCACTGTGGCTCAATTAGAGAGAACAGAGACAAACTGGAGAGATTAAAGCACAGCAGCCAGAATGATGAAAGGACTCAAAACTGTGACCTACAGGCAAAGGCTGAAGAACAGGGGATTGTTTTCTCTAACAAGGGGGGGAGTTTGAGGGGTTAAAACTTGCAGCTTTCCTTTGTGTAAAAAGCTCAATACTGAGCTATTGCCCAGTAAAGTACAAGAAAGATAAAATCAGCTTTGCAACAAGAGAAATGTGGGCAGGTTGTTGTGTACCTGTACAGAAATGACAGAGACATAAATGGGAGATTTCAGACTAGATATGCTTAATCCCATGTCACTATTAATTATGCTTAATGGCATTCCCAGGGAGTTGTCCTGCTGGGACTATGCCTGTCTAGATCCACATCTGAGCCCACACAGAGCACAGCATCCTCAGCAGGTGGAGCTAGTGCTGGACAGCTGAGAGGGGTCCAGAGTGAAAATCTGCCATGACCCGCACTGGATGTGAATGTGATCTTCTGCTCTGCTAAAAGCAAAGCTCACGTGTGGCCCTACCTAAATCCTGTATCTGACAGCAGGGGAAGGGGAGCACGTGCCATGTGGGAGCTGTCGTGGTGACTCACAAAAAGAATTCTCACCTGTGCTTTGGGGGAGGGAGAGCATTTTGTTGTGGGATAGGTGAGTTTAAAAAAGGGGAGGCTCTTTGAACCAAAGAGATTGCTGCAGCATGTAGGCAAATCTCAGTTTCATAACACAAGCAACCATTGGGAACAAGGTCATGACTGATCTTAGCAACTCTGGTACTTTTCTGCAGCACAAATCTACTTCCAACAGTATCCTCCTGTCCAGTCACAGGCAAAGCATGACACAGAGCAGTATTTAGTGAATTTCTTTTTTAATAACCCCCAAGAGCCTGAAATCTGGCAGAGTAAGGGCTTACCACAGTCCTACTGCTGCTGAAGGGAAATAAAAGGCTTGACTCAAATCCACCCTAACAGGCAGCAGATATAACTTCCATGTCCTTGCTGGAGGTGCATCCAGCTGTGCTGCTCCTTTGTGTGCGAGCTGTCTTTGTCCTGCATGGCCCATCCCATGTAACAGCAAAAGACTCAGACCAAAACCTTTCAACCAGCTCAGTGATCAGCTTCTGCAGAGGAGCTGTTTCTGGTGGAGCAGCCTTGATCTCCATGAGCTGCTGGCATGAGAGAGGTTTGACTGTGTGAAAAGGGATAAAGGATCAAGTCCTGAAATATTTTGTCTGAAACAATCTGGGAATGTTCCTCCATGCTGTGAGCAACCCTGCACTCAGTCATCTGAAGTAACTGCTCTGACAGGATTTAAGTCCCCATAATTAGGTCTTTCACATAAAAAACCCAAAGCACAGACTTTCAGTTTTAAATAGTCCTGGCCTGTGTTCACCCTTCCACCTCAGTTCTCAGAGGCTCTGCTTTGTGTCTGTGGAGGCTGTGTCATTATCCACCCACAGCAGCAGCAGGAAATTTTCCTGGGCCCGAACCTAACTTTTGTTTTTAGTTCAGTTTCTGACACCTCGCTCCCACTCCCGTCCTCAGGAGCAGCTCCCAGAGAGGGTGAGTCACTTCACAGCCGTGGGAAGACAGAAATGAGGAGCTCGTTCTGGCTCCAGCCCTTTCCTAAAGCAGTCTGCACAGTTTGCAGGTGCAGCCCCTGGAGGACTGCAGCCAGCACAGAGATCTTTCTCTGTCACTGACTGGGGGTCCCAAAGATCTTACAGAAAGCCTAGAGAATTTTCTCCCTTTGCCCCAGCAAACACCACAAACTTAGCTCACATTCCCTCTTCCCAGCTAAGGTGCCACAGCAAACAAGGAGGAGTGACCCTGCAGGGATGGGCAACAGGCAAAGCAGCAGCTGCTGGCTGTGGGAGCTGCTGGTGCCTTCTGCTGCACTTTGCACAGACTTCTGTCCTTCTCCCACAGCTGAGCTTGCTCGGGAGGTTTCACCCCCTGTCTCTGCTCTAGAGGTCTCCTCACTGCCGTGCTCTGCGCTAATTTCCTGGCACCATCTCAGCCACAGAGAAGCCCCAAGACAAAAGTACCTGGGAAGGGAAGGTGGTGATGGTGCTGTTGATCACCTTCACACCCCTGACATGGTGAGAGGATTGTGGAGAGGTCTCTGGGTGGCAGCTGCCAGCTGGGAATGTGCTCCGGACAGAGGAGGCAGAGAACTGGCAGCTGATAGATAGCTCCACAAGAAGAAACTGGTTTTACACACTTTTTAAAGATTGGAAAGAGTTAGTGATAAGGTCTAAACGAAATCTACCATTCAAAGGAGAGCTCATGTTTAAAGTAGGAGATTTGGTCAACTTCAATGGCAAATAATCACAATTTTCATCCCTGACACAAAGGGGATGTGTCTGTATGGGCTTCAGAGTGCTTCAAAGAAAGGTGAGAATTTAAATGTCCTAAACACACATGAAATTGATGATTATTCACAGAACAGGCTAACCTCACTGGCTTACTGTGCCTGCAAGAGTATTTGTCTAATCATGGATAATTGTCAGAATATTTAGAATTATGGTTTGGAAGAGCATAAGAGATCTGGAGATCTGTCTGAACCCTCTGAACCGTCTCTTTGCAAATGCAGGCTGGCAGCCTCACACAACTGGGTTTTCCTGTTGAGTCCCCTGGCACTGCTGTGTGTGTTCCTGGCTAGACGTGCCACAAGTGAAACCTCTCCTGTGTGAACAGGGTGGCTCTTCATGCAGTCTTAGCCAGGAAAGCAAACAAAACCAAAAGGCAAATGTTATCTGACCACTTCTAAACTTCAAAAGCATTTAAGGTCAAGCTGGTATGTTGGTATATAGATATATGCTAAAAAATAGCAGCACTTGGAAGGGCTGAGCAAAGAGGCTTCCTGTGGTTTGTTTTTCTATTTTTCAGACTGGATTTCCTGTCAAGCACACCCAGAATGAGGAGAAGGGCACAATTGTGTGGATCAGGAGGAAGAAAGTCAAAGGTGATCCCTGATGAGGACTGAACAGGTAGGAATTGTGAGTATGACTGAACTCCAGGGCTCCTTTCCCAACATCAGCCTGGCACCAAAGGTGCTCCAAGCAGTCCATGGCACATATGATGTCTGTCATGCAGCTCTCTGACACACAGGCATTTCCTCACAGGCACTTCCACAACATCTGTGCAACATGGACCTGCCCAGTGTTTAATGTTATACATAACTGAGTAGGAGAAACTGAAAAAAGCACAGTGAAATTAGGCACATGTGTTCAAGTTGCCATGTCAAACTATAACCTGATGTAGATATTGAAGTTAATTATGGAAGTGTCACTTTTTTAACCCACCTACTTGCTTTTTTTTCCGTGCAAACTCATAACTCAGGCATTCTTTGCCCAATGGAGCATTATGCAACTTGTTAGTTAAGACAGGTAGAGATTTTGCAATCCTAAATTCTGAGAGGCTTTCCTACAGTACAGGAAAGGGCAAGCAACTGGCTTTTGCCATGTCAGAAGCAAACACTCCCCATCTTCCACGAGGAAGATGTCTTTTACAACATTCCCATGGCAACAGGAGACTAACCTAATCCACACACAGCCGACTGACCCACAGAAGCAGGAAAGTCAATTTTGTCTGAACTTAAACTCTTCTGTAAGTGCAAAGTCACTAAGGGGTGTGTTTTGCCAATGTCTGAGACTGGCAATTTCTGTTTGCAAAAAGATTGTGCAGTTTTTTTGAGCCTGTAGTGAGAGAAAGGCAACTGATCTCAGGCATGAGAACACGTGCAGCTATTTATCATAGAATCATGGAATCACAGAATTATAGAGTTGTAGAATCACAGAATCGTTTGGATTGGAAGAAACCTTAAAGAGCATCCCATTCCAATCCCCTCACCATGGGCAGGGACACTTTCCAGTAGATCAGATTGCTCAGGACTCCATCCAACCTGGCCTTGAACACTTTCAAGGATGGGGTATCCACAGCCTCTCTGGGCAACGTGTTCCTCTCACAGGCACATCCACTCAAGAGCCTTTGAGAGCTCAGCTGGGGTGTCAGTGGCACTAATTCAGTAGCAACAGCCCAACCTCCAAAGCAGGCAGCACAGACGACCTGCAGCTGGCTGTGACCTGCTTTGGGAAGGCAGGTGCCCTCCCTCATTGCTGCACCAAGCAGTCTCCATCCTCGGGCCAAGCTCTTGGCAGAGCTTTCCTCACGTGTTACCTGTGCTCACAGACAGGGCTCACAAGCACAAGCATAAATCTCCCAGGGTGGGTGAGGTGTCTGCTGCCCTGCTTGAGTGGCACACTGCACACCAGAGCAGAGCAGAGATCTGGCTGAAAAGGCTGCAGTGAAAAGGCTGCTTCAGACAGACAGCAGAGGGTCAGTGAGTTAGGGCAGCCAGCACTCCTCCAGCATCTGCAGGGAACCTAGAGATGGGGACAATCTGATGTAATTGTCACCACGGGACTGCTGCCTTTCCCTGGAAATTCAGGCCTATCTGCATGCCAGGCCCACCACAGCAGCAGGGAAGCTCATCCCTCACAGGGTACAGACAGCTAGCATTGCACTCGAGGGCTTTGTGGCCACCCAAAGATGAGGATTCAGCCCTGAATGCATAAACCTAGATGTTGCCTTGAAAATAAAGCAACAATCTACCCCCTCCTCAGGGAGGATGTGAGCTTTGCCATGGCTGACAGCACTGTCTTGTCAGAGGGCATCTTCCTCTCATTTTTAGCTAAGAGACTCAGCTCTGTCCCAAACGAGGGCTCCTCCTTGAAGGCTTATGGAGACTTGAGCTGGGAAACCTGTATGGTTTCACCTCCAGCCCAGAAATGCCAGACTGCACCAGGTCTGACAGCTTAGCAGGGAGCAAAAGCACTTAAAATAATTTCTGTGGCTTTTCAGAAGCAGGCATGAAAGACATGACATGTTTTAGGATTGCTGTCAGAGGAGGAAAGGCTGCCTTCGTGTCAGCTTAGTGCCAGAGAAGCCTGACTGGGTTTTAGTGTTGCTCTCAGCACAGCACAAAGTCTGTGCTGCTCTGCTCAGGTGAGAGGTGGTTATTTATTCACCAAACTTCAAATGCTGCAGGGAAGTCATTTAGCACCTGAGCACACACTCATAAATCATCGGCCACGTTAAAGAGTATGAGGAGTTTTAAAAAGCACCTTGCTTCCTCCTTGGTGCACAGCAAAGGCAGCACCAGCCTTTGATAAGAGAAGCACAGAAAGCAACAGCTCGTACAGGCATGGGGTTAATTCTTGGCTACCAGCTTCAGCCCCAGAACTCCACCTTACAACACAGCTTTCTCCTTCAGCCTGTGGAAGCAGAGAGAAAAGAAAACCAAAGTGTTATCCCAGTTTTAATGATCTATTGCTTCAAGCCATACTTGGGGGAAGCCTCAGACTGAAGGTAAAGAGCATGGAAAATGCAAGGTGCAGCTTCAGGACAAGGTGCCCAGTGCATGTGTCTTAATGACAGCCTGCTCTTGGCTTATTTGGCATTCAATTGCTAAGGTTACTCCTGCTGTGTCTTCTGCACTGCAGAAAATAAGGGTGGTCTGCAGAAATGAAGGTCACAGATGGCTAGCAGATATCTCTGACACTTAAAGCCTTGGTAGATGTGAGTGGGGATGGCAGAATTAGGGGGAACTACAGCATTACAACACTTTCCCTCATCCCACCCAGAACTTATCAGCTAGAGTAGCCTCACAGCTCCCTTTGCCTGCAGGGAAAAGTAGCTCTGCTAAAAGGAATATTTTTTACAAGGGCCAACTGCTTTGGTGTTGTTCCCATGTTAGACAGCCTTGAAACAAAGTGCAAAGCCAGTGCCAAGAGAAAATTGTTCTGTCTCTGTGCACAATTCCAAAGACCCACTGCTGAAAGCAGGGAATTCCCAAAAAGCCTTCTGCAGGTTTGAAATAAGTTATTCAGGAGAGACAAAAATGGTTATTTCCATGCATCAATTTCTTCTTGTTACATGAACAAGGTGACAAATAAATCTCCATAATGGCACAACCACCTCCATGGCACCCCCTCTTTGACTAGAAAATCACCCCTATGGGCTCTGCTTTGCCAGTGGCTGAGAACAAAATAATAGAGGCACAGTAGGATGTCCCTGCCACCCAGCTGGTTTATGGCTGACCAGGGCTACTGCAGAAGAGGTGAGGGGTTTATGGATCAAATCAAATTCTACTTCTTCTTACTCAAGGCAGCAAACCATCCTTATTCTGAGTGATGGAGAGGAAAGCCTCCAGATGTCCAGCTTTTTGGCTTCTTGGGAAAATTTTGCCTGTAGGAGCTCATTTTCCCACACAATTAAACTTATGCCCTTTTTAGTTTAAGTGTCATTCCCTCTACAAATTTCAGAGGGCTGAAGAGGAGGGAAGATGAAAATAGAATTAATCCCTTAGGCCAGGGAGGAAGCCATTAGTTCATTTTCAGCCATGGTTATGTGACAGGAACTTTCTTGGCACTCACTGGGATGTGAGGAAGGTCTTCTAGACAGAAAGCAAGAAATGCTCTAAGATTCTTGGCAGTGTTAGGTTAATGGTTGGACTCTATGATCTCAGACACCTTTTCCAATCTAAATAATTCCAACCTAAATAATTCTATGATTCTATAAGTGTAAGACTTTGGCATCTCCTACTGCACCCCAAAAAAACCTAGCTCTTCTGTAGGAGTGTGCCCCTGCTCACAGGGTGACCAGGTTGTTCCTTGTCTGCTTAAAAAGGCAAAAAGCCCAGAAGTTTCTCTCCTAAATTTGGTGCAGGGACACCTCATAGCACGTTCACCTCAGACCTGGGGCTGTCCAGTTGGACCAAGGCCAAGAGGTCCTGCCTAAGCAATCCACTAGAAAAAGAAGAGAACAAAGGAACTAATTGCTTTTGTGGAGTGTTTTAGCAGAAGCAAGAACCTCTTGCCCCTGGCTCGGGTTTTCTCTGTAGGAGTTTTGTTATTTTGTCTTTTATTAAATATTTTTCTGTTTCCAACACTGCCTCAGAAGCCATTCTGGTAANAGAAGCCATTCTGGTAATTTTATGCCATTCAGGGTAGCTGGGCTATCTCGGGTGTGAGAGCTCATAAGACCTGGCTCGAAGAGTAACTCATCACTCTTCCAGCTGGTAAACTCGTCCCCATACACAGAGAATACAAAACAGAGCAGCAAAGCAGACCTTTTCTGAGGGTAGATAAGGCTTTCCACACTCTTCTTTTTCCCTCTGTTGTCACAGAATCATAGAATACTTTGAGTTGGAAGGGACCCACAAGGATCACGAGTCCAACTCTGAAATGAACGGCCCATAGAGGGATCAAACCCACAAGCTTGGTGCTATCGGCACCATGCTCTGACCAGCTGAGCCAATCTCAGTCACAATGAAACCAACTCACCATCTCATCTCCGAGGCTTTTGTCTTTGACATTAAGCATATATCTACATATCTCAGCTGAAGAGAGGCTTTTCTTCCTGTCAGGCTGGCTATGTACATTAGCAAAGGAAAGCTTAACCTTTACAGATCTTCATTTTTCTGTTACACTTGCAATATCACAAGTTTCATCACTAAACCAAAACCCAAGGCATTTCTTGTGGCATCCAAGCTGCAAATTGGAATGTCAAGTAAAATGAAGACTTATAGGGTTGTAATTCCCCAGGACAAAAGAGGGGCTGCTTCTACAAAGCACTTCTGTCAGCTGCATGAAAATCCTTCCAGCAGGCTTAGCCTATGAAGGAGGAATTTACAAGCTGGCGATGATTAAAAGCCAGAATTGTGAAAATGGTAAGCAGGCCTTGCTTAAAGGGCTAATTTGATCCAAGTCAATAATAGCATATCTAATGGAAAGGCAGTATGTATTCAATACATAATTTCATCCTCTCTCAAAAACGCAGGGATAAACTCTACCACAATCCTGGATATTCATTCTGATCACAAGTTGCAGATCTGTCACTTCACATCAGCACCTATTACCTCTCAGACTCCCTTCCAAGGAACATTTGAGGCCTGCCACATACGTGGTTAAGGTGCAAGAATGGGGAGAAATACAAAACAAATGTCCAGATTCTGCCTTCCTTATATTCAGGTCTGGTTTCAGCACTGAATAAAGGAGCAGAATCTGGCCTCAGGGGTCTCAAAGGTACTGCTAGCCGAGGCAGAAGAACCTGAACTGACTCTACCCACTGCTTGTTTCCTTTGCATGTGACTCCAGTCATGCAGTGTTCCCCAAATAGAAGTTCATACCTTTTCACCTTCAGAGCTGGCCTATTTCTGCTCTCTGGTATTCAAAAATAAGTTTCTCTCCATCCCAGGAAGGAGCCATGCTATAAATATCTCCATGCGAGTTTTCTAAGTCATAATGTTTCTCACAGAAGGGTGCAGCTCCTTGTCCAGAAGCGACAAGCCTGGCTGGGTTCTGCAGTGCCTTTATTAATGTCCTTGTGCTGCTGTGGCTGCAGTGTAGGAATGGAGACATGGGCAGGAGCAGTAGCAGTAGACTAGACACCAGCAAGAAAAAAGTTAGGAAAATCTCTTCAAACTTAATCAGCACTGGTGAGGCCACACCGAGAGTCTTGGGTTCGGTTCTGGGCCCCTCACAACAAGAAAGACATTAAGGTGTTGGAGCATGTCCAGAGAAGGAACACAGAGCTGGGGAAGGGTCTGGAGTACAAATCTGATGAGGGAGCTGGGTGGGGGCTCAGCCTGGAGAAAAAGAGGCTTAGGGGGAACCTTCTCACTCTCTAGAACTCTCTGGAAAAAGGTTGTAGCAAAGTGGGGCTCTGTTTCTTCTCCCATGGAACAAGTGACAGGACAAGAGGAAATAGTCCCAAGTTGCACTAGGAGAAGTTTAAATTGTACATTAGGAAAATTTTCTTCCCTGAAAAGGTGGTCAAACATTGGAACAAGCTACCCAGAAAAGTGGTAGAGTCATCATCCCTGGAAGTGTTCAAAAGACACGTGGATGTCCTGATGTCCTGGTTAGGGGCATGGCTTAGTGTTGGACCTGGAAGTGTCAGGTTAATGGTTGGACTCCATAAACAGAAGGGTCCTTTCTAAGCTTAAAGATCCTATGCACTTTAATAAATCAGCTCATACAGGAGGAGGGCTTGGTTGTGAAAAGTGTGTTACCTCAGTGTTTTGAACTCTACCATGCATTGGGCCCTTCGAAAAATAAGACACCAGTTTTCTTAAGAACCAGTTGAACTGATGGAAACATTCAGAATCATCTACGGGGAGAGGGGCCTGAAGGGATAATGTGTCTTGCCCAGGGAATCAGCAGCAAGCCCAGGAGCACAGCAGAGGGCTCCTAACACTATGCAGTAGTGCAATAGTAGACCACACTTTTCCTGCCTGAAAGGGGCCTATTAAAATAATTAAGCAATATAAACACAGTAGAAGCAGTGATGCAGGCATATATGTGATTGTAGGCAGTCCCACTGGGGAGAGAGACCAGCTAACTGCTGCATGGCACCTCCACACTCTGAGACACACTGATGGTGCTGTTTCAGGTATTTCTAAATCACCTCCTTGCTTCAAACACTTTTCACATGAAACTAATGCCAGAAGTATCCATGAACCAGGCCTGCCAAGAGGGATGCAGATCAGAGCAGATGCTCATGGTGGCTGAGGCTAGTAGACATAACCAGGCCAATAATGAGAAACTTTTATAAGGAACATTAGCCCTACATCCTCGAGATGTGAAAAGATTGAGGGGGCATTTCACACCACACTTTTTTCTCTTGAGAAAACTGTTTTCACCAGCAAACCCATTCAGAAGCACCAAACCCTCCCACCAACATCTCAGCATGTGCTGCAGTGGCAGAGCCTGTGACTCAGTGACAGCTCCAGAGACTTTGAAATCAGCTGCTGGATTAAACGGACTGTGTAGAAACACCAGGTTTGGGTAATCCCAAGAAATACAAGCTCTGTGACTGAAAAAAGATGTTCTCAGACTGTTAAATATTTAGCTGCCAGCTGGGGTTACTATGGAGAGAGGTGGCTCTGTTGGTAAGGAACATTGAGAGTAGGATTTAAAGAGCCTATAAGGAAGAAAAGCAGTTTGGACAAAAATACATGTAAGTGTAACATGGACAGTCACAAGTTCAAGACCTTTCAGGCTGGTCATTTATGAACATGGTGGTGTCTTCTTTGCTTGACGTTTTCTGGGTCCTGTACACAGCAGGCAGCTGGCTTTCAAAAGGAGAAGAAACACTGAGAGGAAAAAATTATTTTGTGAGTCAGCTATAAAGGAACATGAGGAGAGGGAGAAGAGTCAGCTGTCCCTGAGACCTCCTTGGCCTCATTTACTTCTTATCTACAAGGGTGAAACCATAAGCGAGGAGAGCTGAGAGTTTCCTCAGCTGTCCAGAAATGACACGGGTGAAGGGCAAGCACAGTGCAGTGAATGTCTGTGGCCAGATAAGAGCTGTGCAGAGAGTCAGATAAAGGTGATATTTCTTATCTAGTTATCAAGCAGCCTGGGAGTTTGATAGCTATGCCATGTGTTTGATGTGAAAGGAGGGGACTCCCCACATCCCCTCCACACTGGCTGCTCACTTCTAGCTGATAATCTGTCCAGCCTGGGGGAAACAGTGCTGCCTTTGGAGGGGCAGAGTATTCTCTGCTAAAAAAAACCCACATATAGCCAAAACCAAAAAATAAAAAAAAAGCTTGTACAAACTGCCTCCAAAGCTGATTAAACTGTTGAGCAAGCTTCAAAAGCAAGCGGTGCCCTACACACATTTAATCCATGAGCTCACCTAGGAAGCATCCCTTTGTTAGGCCAGTGACTACAGCCTGAGCAGGGAGAGGACACGCCTCGGCCTTGACAGCACAGTTTTGTCGGAGTAATTTGTTGATCTCGAAGCATGAAGCTGAGTTACAGAGGGTGTAGGAGGAATAAATGTTCTGCAGGAGCAGCCCAGCTCCGTCAGTTCTAATCAGTAATACTTGGTTGCAGACTCTCACCCCTGTTTTTCCTTCCTCACTGAAAATAGAAAAAAAAAAAAACAAAGCTGCTTTCCATGACTGACAGCTGTGGAAAATAAAGTCAATTGTTTTGGTCACAAAAACGGGCGAGCATGAGAATTTGAGAAGCGTCAGTGACTCAGCTCCCTGTCACCTTCCCCACCGCAGGTTTGGTGCCGCCGCTGGCGAGAGGCGTTGGGCAGGGACAGGCAGAGGAGGGGGCTCAGGACTGTGGTGCACCCTGAGATGGACACGGAGCTGCCCACAGGAGCCCTGGAGCTGTGTTCCCCAGCGCTGTGTCCTGCCCTGCACGTGTCCTTGCGTGCCAGGGGGACAGCCTGCAGCTCTCCCAGCTGGCCCCCAAAACCACGTCTGAACAGAGGGCGGTGGGGGAGTGGAGTGTGCTATATTTGTGTCTGCACTGTTCCCCATGACAAAAGATTCATCAAGCACAGGCAGGAGGGTTCCACGTGAAGCCAAAAGAAAGGCTGGAGGTAATACTCGAAATTAATAGTTCTTGCTCATGCATACACGGGGAAATGTTGCACACGTGCTGCTGCATCACAGGAACCATGAATCTCCCCTAGTGATGCTCAAGAGAAAAACAGGGACTGAAACCTCTCCTCAGGAGAAGTTCAGATGAAAATTTTCCATCTGTAAAGGTGGGAGCATTCACCAGACTCCAGTTCTTCTAAGAACATTTAGGAAAGGACCAAAACTCTGGTGCTTGCCAGGACAGAGGACATTTACCTTCTTTCTACAAATGTCAGACTCATTTATGAAGAGTGGAATGAGGAACAACAGTCATGGGCAGACAGGAATGACTGGAAAGAGCACAAGCAAGATGTGAATCCTAGCAGCAAACACAACCTTCTCAGCACAGAGGCTTAAATGCTTCCCATTTAGGAACTGATTTGATCCAGCAGCTCCTCACAGTTTGTACAGACAGGAAAGACCTGTATTCAGTAATGTAGCAATATGGTTTTCCTATACCAGGGAAAAGGTCCATTAATCTTGGCATATTAATAAATGAGCATCTATTAGCAACAAATAGGCTAGAGATTAGATTTCAAGTGCAAGGAGGTGATGCTTGGAGCAGCTTTCTGATGCCAGAAGTAGAGATCAGGAGAGGAAAAAACCAAAACTGATGGACTTCCAGAGAGATTTTGATAATAAGGGACAGTCACAGGGAATTAGCAAGCCCCGGGTGGAGAGAGCACACAGGCACCTCTGTCTGGGTTCACGTGGGGTCTGCAGCAAGGAGCAGGGCTCTCAGTGCAGCCCATGCAAAGGGCAGTGCCAGGGACAGCAGGGTGCACTGTGGCTGGGGAGGAGCTACCAGGCTGATGTGCCCAGAGGCTTGGTGGGTGGGCTGGGGAGAGTCCTGAGCTCTGTGTCTGCTGCACGGCTGCCATCCCATCCGATCCTGTCCTGCCAAAGGGGCAGCGCTGGAGCAGGAGCTGCAGCTGGAGCACAAGGATCTCTGTCCATCCCAGTGACACCTGGGGTGCTGCCAGCACTGCACTTTCACACAAGGAAAACAGAATTATGTAGCAAAGCACAAATCAAGTGAAGTTCCACTGGGTGTTTGGCTGCCATCTGGGAGACAAAAGCATTGTGAGCCCACCTCAGTTTTTTGAGCTGCACGAAGCTGCACAGAAATCAGTGCAAGACCACAAGCCATGGAGTCTCAAACCCTAAGGGTCATTGAGGACCCTCCCAGTGCAGGGCACAGCCATAGCACAGGAAAAGCCCTGTCACTGGACAGAGCAAGCTTGGAGAAAGTCCTCTCCTCTGCATTAGCACTGCAGCTCACTTGTCCCCTGTCCCATGTGGGTGAGGACAGGATACTCTGGTCTTGTCAGACCTGTGAAGCTCACTCATCATCCCTCAATTTAAATAATGCCCTCAGAGCTCAGCAGGATGGAAAGAGGTCAGTTTTGATCATGCAGGCTTGGTGACTACTCGGGTAAGCTGCAGCATAGTGGGTAGGACAGTCACTGAGACATCCAAGCTGTCCCTCAAAGAAAGGAGACCACTAAACATAGGTCTACTCAGGAAATAACATGAGAAACATGAGTTTGACCTCCTCCCAAGTTTGGAAGTGACAGCTAGCTAAGCTTTGATGTACAGAACTAGTATAATTTAGGTTGGAAGGACCTCGGGAGGTCTCCTGCTTAGTGCTGGGCTAACATTGGCACTAGTCCATGTAAATCACCGGCATTAATTTCTTCTGAGTTCACAAGCAGCTTCTGTTTGATCAAACCTCTGCTTGGTGACAAATAACACACACAGCAAAGAAAAAGACAAACAACAATCCTGGCCCCCACCATGGGCTGGGCTTTGCCATTCAGTGCTCTGCTCCCCTCGGACACAGCCCACCTCTGGGTGAAAGAGCTTTGGCTCACAAGGAAAAGAAGGGGTTAACAAACACCTCAGCAAATGAAGCACCATTTTAAAAAGCTGGACTGCTACTTTCTAGGATCTACAACCTTTCGCCAAGGGACTCAGCTTGCTGGGAATTGGTCCCAGAGTGCCACAGTAGCCCAGACAGTGTGACTGAGTGCTGGCATAATGCCTGTCACACTGTGAGAATACTTCTAATCCTGGTTTTTGGGTTTAGGGTTTTTTGGTTGATTGTTTTGTTGGATTCTTCTATTTCTTTTTTCTTGGTATTAGTTATTTTATAGCATTATTTTCAAGTACAACAGGAATTGTCTAATTGGAGTTGTTTTGCTAAAAAAGGTTGAAGAGCTTCACAAGAGACATCCCGAAATTCTGCAGAACAGTTATCAAAGCCACAAATTCTGGAAAATTTAAATCCTGCCAGTATTATGGATGAAATCCCATGAACATAAGTATGTGAATATGGTTTTGCAGACCTACCTTTTGTCCACAAAAACATCCCCCATCTGTGCTATCCACAGTGTTGCTGAACACCTTGATAACCCTATTTGCAACAGTTCCTTCACCCAGAAAGCCTCAAAGGAATACACTGTCCAATGAATGTTTCTGGACAGAGAAGCAACCTACACTCAACCTTAACTTCAAGTTGCTTCAGTGTGAGGGCAGTAGGTTTGAGCAGCTGGCAGCTGCAGGCTGAAATGGCCCCAGCTCACTCACAGGGCACGCAGTGATGCTCAGTGCCAGTGAGCATCCCCCAGCAGTGCTGCCAAGAGCTGAGTCACAGCCAGCCCACCACCCAGGGCTGGAAGAGCCCGCCAGCCTCCCCTGTTCATTTCATCCAATAATGCAACAAATTTTGGCACGTGAGCACCTTCTGGGTTGCTTTTCTTCCTTTGTCAACTTTTAAAGCACAGCCACTGGATTGGCTTGCAAAATTAACATGCAAGAATGCATATTTTTATTGGGTTTTTAAAAACCACTCATGCACAGACTTAACACGGTCTGTTAGTGGAGGAGCTGCAAGTTCTGATACCAGTGTGTGACTGCTTTATGAAATAGTCATTTGGGAATGCCTAATAAACAATTGCTTTTAATTTTAAACATGTGTATCTATAACAATAAGAGCAGCTGACGTGGCCCTCCCTCAGTCCCGGGCTCTGGCCTTCGTTGAGTAAGGACCGGCTGCAGCCTGAAAGCGATCTCGTCTGGCCCTGCTGCTTCACATGCTGTAACTCTAGCCCTCTGCAGCTTGTCCTGGCTGATTTTCCTCTGAAACTCGATCTTTACACGGATCAAAGGAGCAAAAGGAGAAACGAGAACCTCTTGCAGTGAAATTTCAGCCATGGCAGCTTGAGCTGCGTCTCCAGTAGGATCGTCCCTCCCGGGCACCGGCTGCTGCCGGAGAGCTGTGCTGGTGTTCCCAGCCTCATGTCCTCGTCCTGC
The DNA here is from genome assembly GCA_013397155.1 of Irena cyanogastra. Classification (NCBI taxonomy): domain Eukaryota; kingdom Metazoa; phylum Chordata; class Aves; order Passeriformes; family Irenidae; genus Irena; species Irena cyanogastra. The sequence continues at coordinate 93,084 of VWZV01003984.1, forward strand.
CGGCAGGGTTTGCCACAGCACAGTCCTGTCTGGAGCAAAGTAACCTGCAAAACAGAAACCTTGCTCCTAATCACATGAGGAGTTTTACCAGTGCAACAAAAATTCTGCTGACATGGAATGACTGTGCTGACAAACCGACCTTCTGCGACAAACCAGTATAATCCCAAAACTTAACAAAGGGTTCAGGAGATTAACGTCACCAGCAGAGTGAATCAATACATTATTTACAATTTGTCTGCTATATGGCATTAGGGAGACTGTCCCCTGCAAGGTGACTGTGCACCAGGGCCCCAGCCCTAAGTGACAGCGTGTCCCTGGCAGGAGGGGGCTGGCACCAAACGCACCCACCCTCAGCTGCCCTGGGCCCTGCACAGCACCTGCACACCTTCAGCATGGTGCTAGCAGTCAGCTAGGGGAGAAACCTTCCTTCTGTGGGCATTTCTGCGGGCTGTGCAGAGAAATGGGGGTCCCTAAACCTGCCGGGTACCTGCACCCTGCTCAGGGGCCCAGCATAGACTCCTTTAAATGACTGTGGTCATTAGTTTCTTGTGATCAGATGGAAGAAATATGTCTAGCTTGTGGGATGTAAAATTACAGAAGTTTATGTTTCAAATATATGCTTAGGCTAAGGAAAGTAAAAAGTGGCTGGAACCAATGTCTTAGAGTACATATTACAGCTGCTACAGTAATGTCAGTCTAAGAGTGCAAGTGAAGTATCCTGCCATCCTTACTTAGCTGCTTCCCTGGAATGACGAAGAATTAAGAGCATTTTTAGACGAAAAATGTGCAGAGGAATGGCTTTTTATTAAACCCAGAGGTACCGCTGGAAAAGATAGAATCTCCTAGGAGTCAAAGCCCTTCTTCCAGTCTGAAATCTTCCCGGAGGAATACAGGCTGAGAACAGTTACTCTGAATTTCACACGTTTCACACGATGGTGTTGAATCTGAGCCCACCCAAGAGGAGAGGCCACCGGTGCTTGGGGGCCAGGCGGGCTGTTAGCGAAGAGCTCAGGCATTAGGCACACCTTCGCTAAATTCCTGGCTGCAAGATAATTACTGCAATTTGCTTTCCTTGTCACCACTTTACCGGTATATGTGTGTGCCTGTGTGTCTCCTTCGAGCCTCTCATTTCAGCAAATCACTGGGAGTGTTTTGAGTGAAATGCAGCAATCACTGCCCATGCGAAGTGTTCTGTCACCATCGAGAAGGGATCAGCTCCCCAGCTGAGGGGCGCCTTGTTTGCGAGCACTTCCACAAAGAGCAAACGGGAGCGACACGCATCCTCCCGCGCATCGCCTCACCGTGGGAAGGTGTGTTGCTACACGCTGTCTTGACATGAGCTCTCTCCCATCCAGTTTCCTTGCGCCCATAGATGCCAACATTTTACAGTCCCTCCAAGATGACTGTCAGAGAAAATGGAAATTAATTGAGAGCACTTTTAGAAAGCAGTATTTAGAAACTTGGTGTTTCTTTCAGACACTCTCAGTTGGTTGGTTTAAACCCCCCCAAAAAGATATAAATCCATCTTTGTCTTTCTGAACACCAGGCAGTGATTTTCCTCAAAATTTTCCAAGCTGATCATTTGTCAAAAATACAAAGCGCCCAAATACTCTTGTAAGAGCCTGGAACGCAAAAGCCTAGATTTTCCTCTTTTTATACGTTTACACAGGTAGTGTGACTACACCGAGCTTTGCATACACTTTATGAAAAACCCCTGGTCAAAAACTCACTCTGTTTTCAGCGGATGAGAAAGTTGCCTGACAGCAGGAAGGGTCAGGCTGCTGCCATCAGACCCCAGAGAATCCAGCAAAGTGGGACCGGGTCCTGCAGTCCTGGCTTGGGCTGCTGCACTCAGGGGGAAAAGCCCCACAGAGCAAGGGCTGTAGGGTCAAACTTCGCTGTACAAAAACCCCGCTGCACAAAAGCTCAGGAGCAGAGAAAAGGCTCTTCCAGGGCAGACCCCTGGCAGGTCCTTCCTCCACTTCCCCATTCCCTGGGGACTCCCCGCTGCCACCACCCTGCTGTCCCTGCCGCCGGAGGGAAGGGGACATTCGCGTGCAAATGAGGGTGATTTCCCACCAGGAAACCCCCTTTGTTTCCAAATCCGTGTCTCCAGCCCCGCCGCAGCAAACTTTGAATGCAGAAGAGGATGAATGGCCTAAAAGCAACGGAACTAAGGATTTAGCATAAAATCCCACCCACTGGTGTCCCCTTTACTGGAAAGCAAGATTTAACAGCACAGATAAAACCCACACAGACTGGCAAGTGAGGAGGGAAATGTACACACAGAGTTAGTTGGTGCTGTAGGCACGGGTCTAATGTTCTTACTCCGCAGCTACAGTTCAGTGTAAGGTACCTCATCGGTGCCTCCAGCTTTGACCCCCCAACAACCCCACCTTTTAGCTCCAGTTGGATAATCGTGTAAGGAATGCAGATATGCCCGTAGCTGTTATTACACTAGCTGGTATAAACTTCTGAGTTATGGATGGATAATGCACTGCTGACACATGCACTCCTCACAGGTGACTTTCAAAGCCTCCCACTTCATGGCCCCTGTGACAGAACTGGAGAGAGGTCTGTCCTGAGCAGAGTGTGCATGGGCACAAAACTGAACTGAACAAAGCTGAACCTACCTGTCTGCTACTTTTCACAGACTGTGGCTTACCACTGCCACTGGGAGCAAGCCTGAAGAAAACTTGCTCTCAGCAAAAAACTGGACAAATTCAAGGGAGGAAGAGGAAAGTGCAGCTCATTCATTTCCTCTAGTAGCATTGAAGAAAATGTCCATCCATCACATCAGGCTACTCAAATCAAGAACTTAAAAACATAGAATCATGGAAATATAGGGTGGCTTGTGTCGGAAAAGACCTTAAACCTCATCTAGTTCTGCAGCCAAGGGATAAAATCTGTGAGTGAATTACAGTTAGTGACACTGATTCGAGTAAAACACTTGTGGAGTCCCTTAGAGTACTTTTTTTTTTCTCTCTTACTGCAGGAGTTTGTGTCAATTCTTTACTTGATGCCTTGAGAAGCTAGACAGAGTTAAAGGAATAAAGTAGGAATAATTTATTAAAAGGCCTTCAAAGGAAACACCTTGGGCAGTACAAGAGCCTGGCCATGGCTACACCAAAGATGTACAATGGGTCACAAGTTTTCACACTTTTTGCTCCATTTACATGTTTTGGTTAATTGTCCAATTACAGCTTCAGGTTATGAAGTCCCATCCTCCCAGTCTCAGCTCTCCTCAATTCACTGTTTACACTTCTTGGGCCTGAAGCTGCAGTGGTGTCCTTGGTTCTCAGGCTGGAAAAGGATTGTTTTGTCTGACTAAACTGTGAAGAGAACTTGCTAACACTTTATATGAAGTTCAGAGTTATATACTAATGAAATACAGAATCTGAAAAATATGAAAGTTAAAACTTACAGCATCATACTGAGTTGCTAAAAAAGATTTGTAACCCTTCCAACATAGTGTAAGGCAAATGGAGCTAAACTAATTTATTGTTGCAAACCCAGAAAGCCATTACGAGGACATTGCTTTAAAGCCTGCAATTGCACTTGTGCAACCCCCCTAGAGTGTGTGAAGTTATGTGAGGGTTAAAAATCTAGCAAGCATAAAGAGCCTAATAGCAATGCATAACAAGTGCTTCAAGAAACATTCTGCCAAAAGTACCAAGGAGATTGAATTACTTCTTTCTCCCACCAAAGATGACTTATTCTGTGTTTGACATACCCTATGGAGTGTGCTTTCCATACAGAGATTCTCTATTTGATCATGCAAGGGCTACTTACAGCTCCTGTGGGTAAAAAGGGAAAAGAAGAGCAAAAGGTGGTTCTGACCTTCCCCAGGTGGCTTCATCTTCAGTCTGCCCTGGCAAAACACCCTCACACTGCCAGAGAGTTCAGCCTGGGAACCCTGTGAGAGTGCACAAGTGGTCTCCTCACTTGAATGGAGAATGATGGAGATGATGAGTGGGCTTTTCAGCAAGGTTCCTCTACGTTTCCCCAGTTTGCTGCTAAGGATGTGACAGCACCATCACGGGGTTCTGGCTCACATGGGAAGAAAGAACTTCAGCAGAAGCTGAACTCATCTTGAACAGAGTAAGGTAAGGTACAACCTTCCTCAACTGAGGACATCTGTGTAGTGTACAGACACAGCTGGAAAAAGCCACTGTGCCCAGCAGTGTGCTCAGGGACTGTGAGGTGAGTCCATGGTTGAGCTTCCTTTGATGCTCTGACTTGCTCAGCATCACTGCTTCTCCTGCCAAAAGGTTACAGCAGGCAGACTGGGATCAGATGAATATGAATTAGGGAACCAGATGAAGATAAGCAAGGGAAGTCTAGATGAAAACAATTCTCCGTCTGAATACAGGGTGTAGGTTGTCAGGCACCTGCCCTGAGCTCAGGTGCCTGCCTGGCCCCAATGGTGCAAGACCCTCTGGGTACATTGGGGGCATGCAGCTGTGGGGTGGAGCTGGTCAGTGTGGCT
>VWZV01003985.1:0-16486 GCA_013397155.1 Irena cyanogastra
GGAGAAGAGAAGATTGAGAGGAGTCCTCATCAATTCTTACAAACATCTGAAAGGTGAGTGTCAGGAGGATGGTGCCAGACTTTTCAGTGGTGCCCAATGACAGGATGAGGAGCAATGGCCATAAATTAAAACACAAGAAGTTCCACCTCAACATGAGGAAGAACTTTTTTACATTGAGGATGGCACAGCCCTGTAACAGGCTTCCCAGGGAGGTTGTGGATCTCCCTCTCTGGAGATATTCCAAACCTACTTGGATGTGTTCCAGTGTAGCCTGCTCTAGGTGACCCTGCCTTGGCAAGGATGTTGAATTGGATGATCTCCAGAGGTTTCTTCCAACCCTAATGATTCTGTGATTCTGTGATCAGGTCTTGAGGCATGCTTGACCCGGTTGGGTGCTGTGGTGGTTGTGTAGTGTTGTCAGTAAGGGCTCATCCAACTCAAGCAGTAATCTCTTATCATGTATTCTGCTTCTTTGTGATCTCTTCCCTTGAGCTCTGGTTGATTTTCAAGAAGAGGTGTTTTCTTCATGCCCTTCCACATCTGTCTCATGTTTCCCCTTCTCCTCATTTATGCCTCTGTTTGTGGGTGCTCGAATTTTGGTGCAATTGGTCCTATGGCTGTGGTGGCCTGCTGCTGTGTAGTATGTCAAGTTTTGGGGTCAGGGCATCCTCCCCAGTCTCTACTGTGCTGTCACAGAAAATGAAAAGCTTGTTCCTCTACAACTGCATATTAAAGTGATATCATTTTTAGGAGCAGGTAGTAGTTCAGAGTTTCATGTCCAAAGCATGGACTTGATGGATTTGTCTACATTCAGGAACTTCCTGTCATCCCAAGTTTCATCTTATTTGATACAGATCTCCTGCTGAGTGACAAGTGATGTGAGCTTACTGCAGCAACAGAAGGTGAGGGAAGTAGTTATTTTTAATGCCCTAGGGGCACTCTTTGTCCAGATTACTCCTTTGTCCTCACTCCATATCGCTGTCCTTTAAGGTTCAAAAGTTGCCATGTGTCCTCAGCATGGCTACAAGAGGGGAGAGATAAATGAGTTTGTTTCTGTCCCCTAGCTGTACTGAAGCCAAACAAACTTTGTACTTTTTTGCAGACAGCATTTACTATTTTCCTCCTGGTAGTCTGCCAAGCAAAATCTTTACAGAAAAAAGCATGGTGATAGAAAAAGGCCAGAGCAGGAGCTGTCTCTGTCTCCCAGGTCAGGGAAAGGTCAGTGCACATTAAATGAATATTGCTGGTGCTTCTGTTGCAACAAGGCCCAAGCAGTTCAAAGCCAGGCTGCATCATCTGTGGCTGAAAATAATTTGCAGTGCTGCTTCCTGAGCAGCAGATTGGCTTCCCATTACACAGGCTAATGAGAAAGTGTCACAAGTGGTCTCAGTAATAACCTGCAGCAGACGCCCTCCCGCCCCTTCTCAGCACACTTGCAGAGATTTTGATGAAAGAGAGAAAGAGAAAAGAAAGAAAGAAAAGAAAGAAAGAGAGAGAGAGAAACATATTCTCACAGTGTGTTCTTTTGTACACTCAGCCTGAATCTGCAATTCAAAGCAATGGGATCAAGAGAACTGGAAGCAGAGGTTTGTGTGCTTACATCACTGCTACTCCACTAAAGCCCTCAGCAAAGCAGAGCTGTTGGCTCCTAAGGGCAGAGTGTGGCATATCCCTGGCATCACCTGATTGCACAGTCGGCGTTTTAGGATTTCCCAGGTAAAGATATTTTTGAGACTTGTCTTTTTGCAACACCTCCATTCCACCTCTCCCTGGACAGTCTTGTACCTAGCTGCCAGCAATAGAGCAAATGGCCTCTGATCCCTGCAGTGTCATGCCAGTTTGGAGCAAAAGCTCAGAATCTGGGTCAGGGCAGAAATGAAAATATGCTGACCATGAATCAGTGCTCACCACTGAGCCTCCCAGTTAAGATACAGTGAGGAGAGGCCACTGACCTTCTGAATGCAACAGCATGGGGATTCTTACTGGGCTGGTGTATTAACAACAGTGCTAAGCTGTTACATTACAAACTCTTCTTGGCCATGCAATATAGCCTTTTTTGCATTTGGATAGCTGAGGAGGCAGCACATTGCCCTCAGCCCTTTTATCCACTTTTGTTTCCAGTGCAGCTCCAGGGAGGAACAGCAACAGCCTTTGTAATACACTGCTAGGATGCTGACAGGTCAAAAAGCACCGTGATCATAAACCACCTCTTTCCAGGCTAAGGCCAAGGTTTGCAAAGATCGATTCTCCTGCTTTGCATGATTCCAGGAGCCCTCACTAATTGCACTCTGTTACTCATAGACCATTGCATTAACTCTGGCTTTCTAAAGGGCCCCACCAGAAACACTGCAGACATAAAAGCAGCAGAGTATACCACAACCTTGGAACACAAGTATTCCTTCTCTGATTTATTTGTGGCCCACTATTGTGTACTGTACACCATGTTACAGAGGTTATGAGTGTAATAAGGTCCTCACTGCTGCCTTCTGGGTCAAGCCAAACCTTGGGGGAGGAGGTGAAAGGAGGATGATTTCTTTTTCCCTAAGAAAAGGTGGGCATGGTACAGCTTTCCCAAATTAAGGGTGGGATGTGCAGTGGGCAAGAGGGGCAACAGGCAAGGAACAGACTAAGAAGCATGTGAGAGAAGAAGGAGGCCTGACAGGGAAGCAGGCTTACTGCCAAACCTTAGTGGGGTATTTTTTGCTCATGAAGGTACTGAAAGTTGAACAAGGACTGGAGGAATGTGCCTGCCTATCCAGGTCCCACTGGATACAAGAAAAGTTGTTTACGAGCCTTTCTAGTTCATCTTTTTCAGTCACTTTACCTAAATTTTCCCCATTGAAATATTTTACCGATCTTTAAGTTATTAGTCATATGTTTTATTAAGATCTGATTCTACGACAGTCTGGGATACTCTTATGTCTTCTGTGTGATGGATCCAGCTGGAAGAGAGAGGAGATCAGAAGGTCTGCCTCAAGTCTCTGGTCTGTTTTGGACGCAGACAACCTGGAAAGTGTGGTGTGTTCAGTCGAGGAGGTGTTTGCTGTTATCAGCTTCACTTGAATAAAGAGAATGCCCACAGGCATGATGCCCTACATATGCACACGGGGCTTCAGGGCTGCTTGTAAACTGGGGTCCCCAGTCCCTTGAATATATTTCTGGACCACCACTGCAGTGCCATCTAGATGTCTGACCTTTTCTGTGGTGTCACAGCTCAGTAACTCACTTGTTCCTGGGCAGGTCTCACCCTAGTGAGGAGCCAGAAGCTTCCAGCTGAGACTGAGGGAAGCTCTGGGCCTGCATACCAATTTTTTGCAACCATAAAACAAGTCACAGATTCTGAGCCCAGAAAGCTAAAGGAGAGCATTCTTTATGTTTAATCCTCACCAGAAGTCACAGAATATCCAATGCAACCTATGATAAATTAAAACAGGTGGAAAACCAAAAGGGTGCATTCTTATCACTGTGCACTTGCCTTTTTCAGCATATGCCTGATTTGGACTCACAACTCAATATTTCTTCCAAAAAGTAGCTTCTAACCTAAGATTTGGCATGGGTCAGGCTCTATTCTCCAGGGCAAGTGATTACTATTGTAAAGCTGAAGGGTTACTAAATTTCTGTGAAGATTTTCTTGGCCATTGGTAAAAAGTTTGCTTTAATTGACTGTGAGTGCTGTTTCAGAAATGGGCCAACAGTCTAACAACATAAGGCTACCTACCATCACCTCTCCTTTCTGCAACAGATACTTATACTGCAGCATGGTGAGATTTTAAAAAGGGGAGAAAAGGGCCGGAGAGGAAACAAGACAGATATTCAAAGAGAGAACAGAATGAAGTGAGTCACATTAGCAACCCATCTGGTCACCTGAGTTCAGAGTGGTTTGAGATTTTGAAGACATTATACATAGGAATTCTATACATTAATACATATTTACATTTAATTCTAGTTAGAGATGGATGTTTTCCCATTTCTGTTAGACTGTAAGAAGACATAACAAGATTGTGAGTGCTGTGCCTGATTTTCATGGGATTCTGTAAGGCTGGGTTAACCAGGAAACCCACGAAATTTTGACCTATCATTTGGGAGTCAGCCCCCCAACTAATCTGTGCTACTGTGTTGTTTAACCTCGAATCTAAAAGAGACATTGAAACCCATAATAAAGCCCCAGGACTGACAGTCAGGACATGTTACTGACAGGAACATCACTGTGGTCTAAGCTGTCAAAATACTAACCATGAATAATAAGAAGGGAAGGTTGAAGGGAGGACAGGTAGTAACTTCCAGGGCATAGCAGCACTTACAGGTTAATCCATCTCTGCAGGTTAATCCATCTCTGTGGTCTCCTTGTCATTTAAAGTTCTCCTGCCACATCATGAGAATGGGGAGCCATAACAGCTCAGAAATAGAAAATATTTCAGCCTCTGAGGTTCTGGCTGATCTGTGTCACTGCCATTAAATGTAAACTGTCCTTAAACAAGCATCTTCAAGAGAAAACTACTGAGTGGGAGAGAGGGAGCTGAGACCTCTGTGGCTTGCCTTCTGGTGCTTTCTCTCTTTCAACAGTGCAGATGTTACTTTCCAGTCGGGTTTAAGAGAGAATCCCTACTGTTGAGAAGATTAAGGGATTAAACAGAAAGGGCTGCATTGCAAGAATTTCACTTCCAGCTGGTGCTCAGTTGGGGTAGAAAGTTTTCCGAGATAGGGAGATACAGATATGTTGTGCATACAGATATATTTGGCTCCTCTGATTAATTCAATGTTAATACAGTGTCACATTTTCCCTTTGGAGAAAATTAGAGTAAGATAGTGCCACATGCTGTCAGTCTTTAGAGGAAATCTGTAGGGACAATTGAAGTCCTGAAATTATTTTTTTCAGGCTTTTAGTTTAGACTCATGACCCTCCTCCCTTCTCCATGTAATTTTAACATTTTTTCTTTTAGTTTTATCACAAGTGTCAAAATTACAAATCTATGACTGGATAGAGTAGGTGAACTGTGAATTTTTCTCTCTTTTGCTGGGTTAAGCCCTACCTTTCAAGCTATTTTATACATAAAGACATTCAGCTGCCTCTGATCTTCATGAGCTTTCTCTTGGTTTCTTTAGAATACAAAAGTGGAGGGCTCAAGCAATCCAAAGCCCATTGAAGTGAATGGTCTGTAAAGATTAGAATGCCTCTTTCTTACCACGTCTTTTTTGGGGGCAGAGAGTGTGGCGCAGAAGACTGGGTGTATTGGGGAGGAAGAACTGTACCTAGCCTTTCCTCTTTGTCAGGTGTTACAGGTTTGCTAACACACTTTAAAGGTGGTTTGAACTTAAAAAACTCAGCTAAAATACAGAAACACGTCTCATTTTGTATTACACTGAACAGGCACCCTGTGCAGTTAAGAAGGGTGTAAGAACAAACCATGAGCTGGATTGACTGATCCCTGATACATGAGAAAACGTGCAGCTCATTGCTGGCTTTTTGGTGCAGCATTTTCTTCCCATATTCCTTGCTCTACATTATTTCTACTGTGGTCCTTCTTTTTCCCTTCTTTCCACTTTCTTTCTAGAGAGTCTGATCGAGGAGGCCTGTTAAGGACATTGCCATGTTCCGGTTCCAGTTTAAACGTGATTATTACTGTGGACACACCAATAACCTAATCAGCCTTCTTCCTCCATCAGACTCACATTCCTCCTATGGTTGTTTTACCTCATAAATGTGATTTTCTGGGATAGGAAATTTCATAATTGCGAAGTTTGGCTGTGAATGGAACAGAATGAGTTCCCATCCTTTCTAAGTGCCTCGAAGGGGAATTATAAAGGCTGTCTCTTCTCAATTACTTATATGATTATAGGGGCAGTAGTCACGACAAGGAGAAAAGATATCACATATTCTCTGTACAGGCCACTCATATTTTACAGTCATTAACCCTTTATTTCATAATTGAAAAAGAAATCACTGGCACAGTAATTTCTTCCTATTTTCCTGGTAACCACAACAGAGCCATTAAAGATTCAGAATACATGGGTTCATGTAATTTGAACTGGGCATGATTTAAACCAAGAAAAGGAGGGAAATTCTCGATTCTTCACTGGACCTTTTACAGCTAAGGTTTTACTTTTGGTTTTGTTTGTTTGATTGATAGTTTTGGGGGTTTTAAATGAAAATTAGCAGAATTGCAGTGCTGTTAATACTCATGTGTTTGTTGACACCATCTATGCTGTTGTGGACAGCAGCAGGGCGAGTTCTTCGGGGACCCGTAGATTCATTCTTCCCCAACCCCACCCATTCCAGCTGTCTAGCAGTAAATGAACTGGTTCCTCATGTTAGTGTAGTGTTGGCTTGTGACCTATATTTTCCAGGGTGCTTTATCTGCCTCCTTACCAGCACTGTGAGTCGCCCAGCCCTGCTCCTGTGGCTCCCTCTGTGCAGCCCTGGGGCCCCGGCCAGCTGGAGGGTCCCAGCTGGTGTGCTGCCACCACAGCCCTGCTGGGCTCCACCTGCCCCAGAGCACAGGGCTTGTCACTCAGGGGGGACTGACACCAGCTATTAGTCGTGATGGACGCACACTTGACTAGTTCTGATAGTGGTATTTTCTTTCAGGCTGTGACATTATTTGAACAGATCACCTTTGTTTAGCACTCACCGTGCTCTCATTTGTCAAACAGTTGTCTTGAAACAATGTGACTGTACAAAGTTCCCAAATATGTCTATGTTTGAAGCAAATTCTCTGTTTTTCAGTCCTTCAGGTGCCACTATCAGGAGTCTAAACCTTTCACCTTTGTGAAAATATAGCTTGGAAATAATTAATTCCCTGCTTGAGCACTCAAGAGGATTTTCCATATTGCTCCTAACTGCTGGGAGCATGTTCAGCTGCAGCTCAGTCAGAGCTCTGACTGTTCCCTGCCTTTTATGACACCTGCTTTGGTTAAATGAAGTTTCTGGAGGGGACATAGCAATATGGGTTAGAGAGGATAAACTGGGCTGACCTCTGGGTAGGGTATGTTCTTGATCTCTGGAAAATTGTCCACATTTTCCTCATTCTGGAACCTCAATGGGGAGGCAAGCAAGCTTCAGAGCCATGTTGCAGCAACCGCCAGGGCAGGCAAGTTGGAACCATGTAGAAGTGCAGTCTTGCCTACATAGAATCATAGAATCATCAAGGCTGGAAGAGGCCTTTAGGATTGTCTGGTCCAACTGTCCACCCAGCACTGCCACTGTAACCCCTAAACCACATCACCTAGTGCCAGATCCAGTGCTCCTGAACAGCTCCACCACCATCCTGGGCAACATATTTCAATGCCTGACCACCCTAACAGTGAAAAATATTTTTCTAATGTCTTATCTGAACATCTCCTGTCTCAGTTCAAGGCCATTTGCTCTAGTCCTGTAATTGCAGACATGGCAGAAAAGACTGGCCCCAAAAACCTCCTTCCAGGGAGTGGCAGAGATCAATGAGGTCCTTCTGAGACTCTTCTGCTTGGAACTAAAGAATCCCAGCTCCCTCAGCTGTTCCTCAAAAGACATGTTTTCTAGACATCTCTCACAAGCCTTGCTGCCCTTTGCTGGACGGGTCCAAATGTAGAGCTCAGCACGTGTCAGTGCATGTCTGCGCAGGGCTGAAATACAGTCCTGCCAACAGTAAGAAGGAAGATGGAAGCAGTCAGAGAATTGCCTGCCACGAGTACAATATGGATATTGTGGTGCCACAGTTCAGGAAAGAACCAGCTAATAACCCTTGCAGTAGCACAAAAACAAGATAACATTTTGTTACAGTACATAGTGTATATCAGCAGTCACAAACTCAAAGGAGTATTGTGGATACGCAGAATGGAAACCAGCTAAAGGTATCACAATACATTTTCATTCTCAGGCAGGCAATTATCTTCTCACTTTTTAGAGAAATAATGCTTTTGAATGCATCAGCAAGCTGAAAATGAAACATTTTCAATATTAGAGCGGACAAAGTCCTGGTCAAATTGGAAATGTTTGTGTGATTTTTAAAATCTTAAGCTACTCCCACCCCTCTCCCCAAACACCTTCCATTCATTTCAAGTCCAGTAGGAATTTTTTTTCTTGTTAACTGCTAGAGGGCTGCTAGGGGCCACCTACAGCAACTCAAAGCAGGACTGCCACCAGCAATAAATTAGATCATCTCTGGTTTTGTTTAGGTGAGTTTAGAGATGATTTGTGGCTTTGCTATTAACTACCAGATGTCTCTGTACTGTGCTGGGGATGGATTCCTGCAGAGGTGGGCTCACTGCTTACAAATACAGAAAAGAGCACATTCTGGTGGGTTTTACTATGCCTGCTCAGTATGGCTCAGTATAATGTTAACATTACATGTGCACACATCAGCAGAGATGATGAACTGTCCTTTAAGATATCTTACCAGATTTTAAAACTACTGGACACTAAGAATATCTGTATTTGTGGTTCCACACCACACCTAAAAGCAGTGCTCTACAGAATTATCAAAGAACCTCATTAGTGTAATGAATTTTGATTCTGTCCAGAAGCTGCAACAAATCAGTTCTCTGAGCCAGTATTACCTGAGGAGTATGCAGGCCCATAGTAATTCCTGGTGAAATTAGAGGAGGAAGAAAACTGTCACTGCAGAAAAATAAACTTGCATGCGGAAATGTACACTGCATGGAGAAACTGAGCTTTGTTGTTTTACTCAGCAGGACCGTGTGGTGATAGAGTGGGATAGCTCTGGCATTTCAGAATTGCTGTTCTGTGTTGTAACATGGTCCTCAAAATGTCAGAGCCTTGAGGATGTGATGGACTGGTTTCTTAGCAGGAGCAAATCCCCAGAGCTACCCTGGGTGTACTGATTTGCACCATGTGGAGATTCTGTCACAATTTTAGACCACAAAGAAAATAATTAGGGGAACTAAGTTTATTAAATTTTAATAAAACCTTTGCTTTTGTAAAACTTACATATTTCCTTATCTTTACTTACAAAAGGGTGCATTTGTATAAAGAAAGGTTGGACTTTGCTAACCCCCTTTGCACCAAACAGCACAAGCCCCTACATGGTTGTGTGTGATTATTACATTAACACATCTCTATGGTTACACCACAGAAACCTTTAAGTGTGAATGCATTTTTTCTTTTAAGTACCAAGATGTTCCCGATGGAAAAAAAAAAATGACCTCTTCTTGGCTCCTGAGATAGAGTCAGGGATGTGATTAATGCTGACTGTATTCCACTGTTTTTCCCTGAAGACTAGCTATTAATATTTTCCAGTGATGTATGTCCTTTCACTTAACCACAAATGGGTGGTCAGCAAGGTATCTAAGCCTATACTTTGTCTTAAAAAATCACTTTCACTGTACCATCCCACATACAGCCTTTGACTTAATAGCCATGGACTGATCCCTTCCAAAAATACATGAATGGACACCTCATCCCATCTTACTTTTCCCCCAGTTATCTGCTGCTTAAAGCAGATCCAACAGCCTGTGAAATGGCGGGTATTCTAGATTTGGTGTATTACTGGGTTAACTCTTAAATAAAAGGCTTGAAAGCAAAATGGGTTAATAGAAGTTTCCTCACTCTTCACTTTGTCCAGCAACTTTCAGTTTTTTCTCAAGAACTGTGAATTTCTTATGGTCCTCTCTAGATTCTTAGGAAAGTCTCCTTTCTTCTACAAGCCCAAACCTTTGCTTCTTGCTACAGGCAGCTCTTGTCCACCCAGATATTTCTTCATTTGCCCTGTGGTGCTGCCCACTCTGTGCTCATGGTCTCTGCATTGCTGCCAAGAAAGAGCAGTTTCCTTCCTGTTGCTTCTCCAGCCTCTCTTTGCTGCTGCCCACTATCACAACCTCCTTAGCAGAATATCCTGTCCTCATCCCAGGCACATCCTGCTCGATGCTGTAGAAACATGCTATGGGAAGAAACTTTTGGCATTGGGCATGCTAAAAGCATGGGCTTGTTACAATTTACCTTTGTTGTCTCCCCAGTGTCATTCATTATAACAACCTTGATTTCTCTTTAAATTTGATTGCAAGATTCACAGGAGGGGGGGAGCCAACAGCTACTAACACCCTACTAACACAGGATCTGCTCTTTGCCAGACATCCTGGGGATGTTCTCAGAGGAGATCAGGGAAGTGAGGGGACAATGGAGGCAGCTGTGAGGTAAGTTTTGTGTGCAAAGGGTTCTAAAGGAGTGGGACCTGGAGTGTTGGCACAAGCAGTCTTGTGGCTTTAGAAGTTAATGTCTGCCAGGGCATTTTCTGTCTCAGCTTTCTCACTTTATATTTAAGCTTTTATATGAACTCTAAATCTGGATTACACGTTCTTCAGATGCAGTGTCAAATAATTTTGTCTTGTTACTGACCTTCTGTCTCCTTTCTGCTCATCAATTCCTCATTCTGTGTCCTGGTGCCCAGAAATTGAAGTGTCCTTTTAGAGTCAATTTTACAATGTATATTCTTTAAAAAATTATGTTTTATAATTTACATGCATTTTTTGAGCCCTGCAATGATTGGACCTTCTTGGCACTAACAGGTTGGCATCCAGAGCACACTTGCCTGTGAATTACTGTCTAGTCCTCTAATAATATCCCAAACACCCCAGATCAGTTCTTAAAAATATTTGGTAAGACTAAGTTTGCTGTTTTCCTTCGTGCAAACAAGTGATAGAATGTAGAAAGGAGTGAGCATGCCCCTGGGGTCTGGGCTTCATCAGGGCTTCAAGCAAATCTCACAGCCAAACCCACAAACTATCAGAGGCACAGAGTCGTGCATACATGCTTCTCCCCTTCAGGAGACTCTTTTTGCTCTGCAAAGCTGGGGCACGACTGTTGTACATGTCAATTCTAAAACTGCCTCTCCACCTCTTGGTGAGTGACCATTTTGACAGAAATGTCAGTATTTCTGCCTTGGAATAATTTTGATGAAAGAAAGGGTAAAAAGTGTCCTCCTTTCTAAAGAGCTAACAGCAAGTGGTGTCCCTCACTCAGAAAATTTTCTTGAAAGTGCCTGTCCCCCAAAGACATATAATGAATGCTCCTGTTGCCAGGAGGCAATTGATATCTTCATGTGGAGGGCTTAATAAATTGAAGCACAGTGGTCAGCTTCCCAGAAAAATGTCACAGAAGGGCAGATATCAGAGAGAAACTATAGTAACATGGGAGGCAGGTACAGAGAATTAGCAAAGTCCAGACAAATCAATTCCTGCTGCAGTTTACCATCCTAAAATTGCATGAAAATGAAGGTGAGCTGAAAATCTAAAATGCTTTTGTAACAAATAAATAAGACTTTGGAAAACCTATATTATTTAATGAACATGGTCTGAGTAGGTGAAGTCCAAAATTTCCTTTAGTTGTGGATTATTTCTTTGTGTTGCAGGACTTGGGATTTATGAAAACTATCTTATTAATTTATTGGGGTATTTTTTGCCTATGATTATTTTCTTGCAGTGTCTGCAGCCTTACAGAGTCTGTACAGAAGTGCATGAGTCAGGAAAATTAAGGTAGTTGTAAGCAAGTTCTCCTAGACACAATGATCATATAAATCAGCTAGCTCACTCATTGATGTGAAATGGTAAAAAATAAATACGACTTATTTTTAACTTAGTTCACTTCAGATGGCCATAATTGGATGAGTATAAATATTAGAGATGAGGATTTTTTCCTAAATATTGCCCAGAACATCACATTTATTTCAAAGGATGGCTCCTTACTAAAATCAGTAATTCTGTCTAACAAAATCAGAGACAGCATCAAGGAGCAATGATATTTGGATTTATATGTTCAAAAAACCCTAGATTTATGGTTTCTACCCATCTTAATATATTTTAGAGGTATTTTAAAAATACAGCTAAAATTGAGGTGGTTGGATTTAGGCCCTTTAAGATTGCTGCTGAATTTTGAACTGGTTTCTTTGGAGTTTTTTGGGGTTTTTTATCTGCAAAGACCCAGCAGGGCTGATTTAATCTCTAATGGCAAAAGCAAGGCAGAGCAGTACACTCCTTCTGTTGCTTTCAGATTCATAATGTCATCTGCTGCATCAGAAGAAACGTAAATCCTTAAATTTAGATGTCTGGAGCACGGTTTAGCTGTTCCTGTCTTACTCTGGTATTTGAAATAGTTTGCAGTGTGAGCACCCAGGACTGATGCCTGCTTCCTAATGTACCCAATGCTAGAGACCTTGTGCTCTCTCTGTTAACAATCCTTTAGTAGGTTTTTTAGTGCTTGGTGCCCTGTGAGCAGGCAAGATTGTGTGTAAGACCACAGAAAGTAGATTTGGCCAAGGTTTTTATAGAAAATGCAAATATTTTAGGGTTGTTGAGTAACATTTTATGTCACAATGAAAAAGACAAGCTATGTTTACCCTTTAGAAATAACAGATGGTTATTGTAGGGTGTGGGGAGAAGAAACACAGAGGAATGGGTTGTTTCCAATGGGGATTTTAGCATACATGGAAATTAAAAATATGTGGAGATGGAGGTGAAAAAATAAGTTCTAAGGAGACAACAAGGTCATACATGGCATATTATTCGCAGATGAATTTTCTGTTTGGTGCCATGTCCATTCATGTTTTCTTTTGAACGCCCAACCTGGACTTCCAAACAGATGCATGAACATATGGCAGTCTTGTGTTTTCAGTGTCTTTAGATGCTAAATTGCATTCCAAGAAGCTTAAACTACCTGAAGTCCCATCTTCAGAATTAACTTTCTTGGGAAAGGAGTTGCAGTGATAGCTACAGGGCTATTCTGTGGTGATAGTGGGAAATGACTGACTTGTTGGCAAAAGAGGAAGAGTTGAGACACAAGGAAGTGTCTTAAGGTATCATTCATTAGAGGAAACATGGGAAATTTTGGAATTCCTGTTCAGAGGCTTAGACGTACCATGTAAACATTAGGAAAATTCCATTAATACACTCAAGTTCTCTATGAATAGCTTGATTTTTACCTCATGAAGTTGTCAAGGTTTCCAGATCCCAAGCCACTTATCTCCACCAGAAACAGAGCTTCCTTGTTCTGCTTTCTAATAACAGAGCAGATGCCAGTTTGGGTCGCTGCTGGGGCAAAAAAAGCTCTCAGGGAGTCCAAACCTGGTGCAGGCACAACCTTAATGACTACAAGGTGTGCTACAGGATACAGGAAACAGGGCCCATTTCTTCTGCTCACTCAAGTGTTAATTCTCTTCAGTGAGAAATTAAAAGAATAAGACCTATGTGAACAGGGGAACACAAGTTGAAATGGGGTTGACCCACTTTCTTTCTTTTCTTATGCAGCACCTCCTAAATCATGCCAGGGAAGATGGATTATACTTTCAGTCATGAGATAAACCTGTAAACTAGTTCTTGTCTGCAGCACTTGTGTATTATAGATCTTGTGTCTCCTGAAAGATGAATAATTACAGTCCCTGGGGAGACCCTCTTTCAAAAATGCAGTCATCATGGATTCTGCAGTGTGGGATAGCTGTATGGACAACAATGATAAAACGAACAGCCTTCTTGTCCCCAACAGGCATGAAAGTGAAATGGGAAGAGAAAACAGCTCTCATTAGATTAATGAGCAAGGCTTCCTATTTCTGGACAAGTTTCTGTTTTCTTTGCTTTGATGAAATAAATACTATTTGATAAGGGCAACCAAGCACCATCAAATCAAGCTGTGGCATTAACCAATTGCATACACCCTGATTTAAAGCAGACTTC
This sequence comes from Irena cyanogastra, assembly GCA_013397155.1. Classification (NCBI taxonomy): domain Eukaryota; kingdom Metazoa; phylum Chordata; class Aves; order Passeriformes; family Irenidae; genus Irena; species Irena cyanogastra. Next base: position 13,657 of record VWZV01003985.1, read on the forward strand.
TCCCAAAACAATGTCCTATGGATAGAATGGATCCTTTAGAATAAATTGACTGGATTTTCTTCACCTCGTTTCCTGTTTGGCAATCTGTCTTCATTGAAAACTTGGTGAATCAGATAACAAAACCTAATGAGTTGTGCATCATAAATCTGTAATGTATCTCATGGATGAATTCTTCCATGTGCATGTGACATTTACCCTATATTTAGAATGTTGGGCCTGCTCATTATCCAATTGCTACACAAAAAAGAGTTTATAAGAATTCTCTTCGAGCACATGCTCTGAATATATCATACAGAGGTGCTACATAAGGTCTCTTTTCAGGAACCTTTTTGAAGTGTATATTGTAAAGAACATAGTGCAGAAGACAGAGCCATTGTTATGAAGCAAATGAGCTTTCCAAGTTGAGGCATCTTCTGGTGTAGAAGGAGAGTTCGTTGTTACCATGCATGCAAAAATCACTAAGTGATACTTCACTGTCTGCCCCCATTTGGTGCCACTGAACCAGGTAGTTAAGATAACTGGTACAGCTGTTCTCTTGCTTTGCTACCCTTCGTGGTGCTAACAGGCATAATGGTCACAGAGACCCAGCTACCCTGCCACCGAGAGATGCCATGCTCTCAAAAGGAAGCAGAATACAGTCAAGCTTAAATTGCCTTTGCCTACCAATAATATTTGCCATCATGCTCCATTTTACAAACAATTAGACGTCACTTCATCAATGCATTGGCCTAGGATTGATCTGGGTACAACAAAAGAGACAGGATTTAGTAACTGTGCAAGTCAAAATGACCTTTCCAGAAAGGTGACAACAGCTGCAAGTGCATAGAGACACAGAGCTTGAAATCTTTGCATACATGCAAAGAAAGCTCACCATTTTGCCTCTGGCATTTGGGCTCAAAGTGGGAAAAGGACGCACTAAGCTGATGTCTTCAGCTACCTCATTAAGTGAAAGCACAGCTACTCTCCCAGGAGTAGGGTAGGGTGTTTGTCACTCTCCAGCTTAAATGATATATTTCAAAGCTACCGTTGTTAGCTTCCAACAATGCCTCAACCTTGAAGAGTTTCTGTGCAGAAAAACCTGAAACAGTAAAGCATCTTCTAGCTCTAGGAAGACAAAAGATTATCAGCATTTACAAAGATTTAAGCTCAGACATGATAGGGTGCAAATCAGGACATGCATGTATGTTTTTATTACTGCTTGTATTATTGCTACCACCAGTACTTTTGTTATTATCATGATGAAGGCCAACACAAAAGGCCTGTGAATATGCTCTTCAATACATAATACCTTGTGTCTCCAGAATGAAAATGATTATACAGAAATGGAAGGGAAAACAGCACTATGAAGTAAAGTTCCAGCATTTAAGCTCCATCAGTCCTTAAGCAGTGACTCTGGGACCCATCCAAAAAAGCAGGATGTATTGATTAGACATGGGGCACATGCCTGCTAAACCACCAAACACAGAAACCTAATAAGGTCTTGTCCAATTTTTATCATGTTATACAGTACAAAATTGCCTGAACAAGCACTAATAGACTATATTTGAACTGATCATTGCACCCTCTTTATCTACACGTGCATTTAAAATTCATATCAATATCACTTTAGGTCAGAATCAATAGCAAAACTCCAAGCTCTTTCAGCTTGTCCTAGTATAAAGACTAGCTGTAAAAAATCTAGACCTTTTCATTATTTCTCTTAGGTCACAAAATCCTGGTTTAAGACAATTAGAACTGTAAGTCCTAATTTTATATCAAGTGCCAGCATTGACTTGAGGTGGTGATGGTTGTTCTCCCAGTGTCTCTGGCCATGGTACATTTCCTGGTGGTAAACTGTCCCATATTGTTTTAGAAAATAGCATTTAACCATTCAATATTTTGCTTGTCGACATTGTGTCACGAAGGAGTGTTCTGTCAAGCAGTTTGAAAAGGGCAATAGCTTGCAGAGTGCAGACAAAAAAACCTACCAACAAACAAACAAAAGAAAAAGATTAATCCAAAGGAAAAAAAAAAGTGCAAAATCCCCAAAATTCTGGAGCTTTTGGCTTGTTTCTCACAGTGAGTCATAAAAGAAGTCCAAGAATGGAAAAGTTCAGAACCTGACAGGACACTGGACAGTTGCTGTAGAAGAAGACTTACCCAAATATGTGCAGCCTTCTGTAGTCCAAGTCAAGAGTGAAGACACCTCCATTCCACTCTGCTTCCCGCAGCCCCTCTGTGTGCCCAGGGTGGGGATCCTACAGGAGAAGTCACCCTCAGCTGGCATCAGGTGGAGAAAAGGGAGAAAAAGTGTCAAGAAATGTGGGTTAGCATACAGCCAGATTGTTTTACATGTTTGAGGGGCATTTCTGCTACAACGGAAGTGATAACATTAAGTAAAGAAAGGAAAAGGGATTGTGGAAGAATTCCCTGTGATGTGTGTGAGACAGGAGAAATGGCTTCAAAAATTCCTGTGAGCTGAGAAACCATGTCCAGTTCTCATTATTATGGTTACTCTTCCAAGAGCTGAAATACAAAAGCTGTGTGAGTGAACCACGGTGGCCATCAGAGAAGTGAGCAGCAGGAGGAGAGAGGGAGAGGGTAATAGAAATAGGTCACTCCATCAGACCAGATCAGTCTAAATCAGGCCTCACACCTTGTCAGAAGTTAATAGTCTCAGACTGAGAGGGAAGGTTACAGTGTAATGGGAAAAGCAACCCACCAGCCTCCTCCAGAAGACTGCAATTTGTTTGAGCTGTAGCTACATTTTACCAATTGTTTGTTGCAACTCTACCGTGTCAGAGTATTTGGGGTTTTTTTCTCCCTTAAGTAAGAATATTGCTTATCAGCA
>VWZV01003985.1:16951-96459 GCA_013397155.1 Irena cyanogastra
AGGGAAGGGAAGGGAAGGGAAGGGAAGGGAAGGGAAGGGAAGGGAAATGTTCCCAGGAAGGGATATTCTCACATTTCTGTGTCCTGCTGTTCAGAGAAGGATCTTTTGTTTGGCTTTATTCTGTTTTCAACAAAATACTGGTTTCTGTTCTTGATGTGGCTGCTGTTTAATTCCCTCCTACCCTGCAGGTGTTGCCTTCGTCTCTGAAGCAGGCATGCCTGAGCCCATTTGGGTGTGGGAGGACACTAGCCTTCTAACATATTTTACCAAAATCAGGTGCTGACCTATAAAAATAAAACAGAGTCTCGGATACTACATTTTCATGCATTGCCTTTGCCTTATCATGCTGCTCCTCCTTGCCCCTCCTATTCTGGTATGCAAGGTAGGGAGGTGCTTGTATAGTCTCTAATATTTTAAAATACATCAGAAATACTACATAGCAATAGAAGAAGGTACATATGCATTTGTGTGTGTGTGTGTGTGTGTGTGCACCCATGACCCTTGCCTACCTGAATAAATATACATGAGGGTCATTCAAGTGTTTATCTGTTCTTTCCACTGGCTGAGCCTGCAAAAATGCTCTTATTGGGTAGAGTTGTGTGCTTTGGAAGTAAAGGACATAAATGCTTTTACTGCATCCTGCATGCATATATTCATCCTGAGTATAGTTACACCAATTATTTTACCATCAGAACTCACTCAGCTGAAGAGTTCTCTTATTTGTATTAGCATCTAGTATAGGGAATGAATTTTCTTTGACTCTGTTTTGATACAGTCCACTAAAGGAAGAGGTTAAGTTGGTAAACATGGCACAAACTATACATGTGCTCAGGTCTGCAGAAAGATGTGCAGGGAAACGAGTGAATAACACCACCCCAGGGAGCTGCAGGGAGCATTAATTCATGTGCTCTTCTGCTGGCTGCTGCCGATCGTATTCCCAGTGGAAATACTCCAGGTCACTGAAGAGGTGAGTCCTTATCACTTCCCCAGAGCACGACAGTCGCTTTGCATCTCCCTGCTCCAGATGGGGCAAGTCAGAAAAGTCTTGGAAAGGATGTAACTGTCAGGAGCACCAACCTGGTGGCAGTTGAGTTATTACAGGAAAATGGAGTACAAGCCTTGCAATGAGCCCAGTAAAAGCCAAAGGGGAGCATCATTAAATGGTGCATTCTTACAGAATGCACCACACTTTACAGAGTGGTATCTGCTTGAGGGGAGAAGAGCCCTGACCAAAGCTCTGTCTTTCTTGCCCGAGATGGATTGGAAAGGAGATGAAATCTAGAAGAAGTTAGAGCCAAGATTAATAGCAAAAGTTCAGTTAGTAACTTCACAGAGCATATCCACAAGATAATTTATGACAGCAAAGGAAGGAAGGATATGTACCGTGGTGTTTGTATAAAAGAAGGGCAGTTCTGCAAAACAGACTTATAAATACAAAAAATGAAAAATGAGGGTATTTTTATATTTCCATAGTTGAGGGGATTTGAAGGCACAACTAATTCTTTATTTTTTTTACAGAAACAGCTCTCTCCATTAACTTTTCACAAGAGTTGGGTGCCCCTCCAAGGAGATTTTTTTGATTTTTTTTCTTAGTTGCTTTCCTAGGTTGCTTTCACACCTCAGTGGCATCAGCTTGTTGTTTGATATGTGTAAGCAACTGGGAGCCAAAAGTGGATCTATGCCACTTTGCTTTTTCTCTTGGGCAGACCAACTGACACCAAGCCATGGTACAAAATCATCCACAGACCATGGCATTTAGAACTAGAAGGTTTTGTATACTGGCAAAATTGCTGATCACTTCTTCACTCTTCAGTGCCTGCTTTACCTTTGGTGGCAGCAGGCTAACCTGGAACATCCTTGGAAATAAGAGGAACTAGGTGGATTGATTCAGCCCTCTAGGTTTGCTTGAAACAAGCCTAGTGGCTTTCTCTCAGTGTCTCAGGAGTACTCAAGTCCACCTTCCCTGGGGACCAGAACAGCCTCAGCTGAGCTTCTGCTCATTAAGCTCATTCAGCCATGCAGCTTTGAGTGGGGAAGAGCAGAGCAATTTCCCTTGTTAATACCTGTCATTTCCCTGGACTTCCAGAGAACAGACTTTGGCCTCTTCAGGGATCTGCTTGGTACAGCACTGTGGGATAAAGCCTTGGAGAGAAGAAGGGCCCAAGAGAGCTGGTTGATATTCAAGAATCACCTCCTCCTCCAAGCTCAGGAGAAATGCATCCCAACAATGAGAAAGTCAAACAAAAATGCCAGGACGTTGGCATGGATGAAATATTTGCTCCTGAACAAACTCAAACACAAAACAGGAAGCAAGGACAGGTAGCCTGAGAGGAATAGAAGAAATTGTCCAAAGAGCCAGGTATCAGGTAGGGAAAGCTAAAACCCTGATAGAATTGAATCTGGCCAGGGACGTCAAGGGCAACAAGAAAAGCTTCTATAGGTACATCAGTGATAAAAGAAAGAGTAGGGAAAATGTTACAAAAAAATTCTTTACTCAGAGGGTGGTGAGGCACTGGAACAGGTTGCTCAAGGAAGTTGTGGATACTCCATCCCTGGAAGGGATGGCCAGGCTGGATGGGGCCTTGAGCAACTCGATCTAGTGAATGGCATCCCCTGCCCATGGCAAGAGGGTTTGAAACAGGGTGATCTTTGGGATCCCTTCAAAAACTACCCATTCTATGATTCTGTAATTCAGTCCATGACCTGATGAGATGCATCCATGAGTTGTAAGTGAACTGGTGGAAGAAGTTGCTAAGTCACAGTCCATCATATTTGAGAAGTCAGGGGGTCTGGTGAAGTTCCCTCTGACTGGAAAAGGAGAAACATAACCTCCATTTTTTAAAGAGGGAAAAAAGCTTCAAGTATGTATCACTATCACTGAACCAGGGCTGCTTTTAAGTCACTAAGGATAAGGTATGTGATGGAGTGGCAGTGGACTCTATGTAAACATTGGCTCAGTTTTATAGCAGGGAACTAACTAGCTGGAAGGCTGCACAGTGCCTCCAGATTAGCAATTAGCATGGTAGGGGTCATGACAAAACAGCCAGAGTTGGGAGGATGCTATTTCCAGATCCAGCTATATATTTCTTTTGCCAAGGCCAGGAGCAAAAAGATCCCGAGCATGCTGGACATTAAAAAGCAAGTTCCTTGAAAGACATGTTCACTAAGCTGACAGGGAGCTGTTAGCAGGGAAAGGATAAGCAGATAGACAGACTCCCACAGGGGCCTGAAGAAGCAGAGCATGCCTCTATACTAGAAAGAGGTCAGAGGAGCAGCTAACCCTGGAACTGTGACAAATCCTACATCTCAATCTCTTCTACACACTGGGTTTTCTGTCCCTCTAATCCTCTTTGTCACCTGTCCCCAGGCCCCTGTTATTTTTACCATATCTCTTTTTCAATGTGAAATAACCAGAATGGAACAAAGGTCTTCAACTTATATAATGGAACAAAAATAATACTAAAAATTCTCTCCCCCAGAGTCTGACATAACAACCAGTGTAAAATAGCAAAGTTTTCAGTTTTCTGCCTGGACCTTTGTTTTTTCTAAATGGTTGCAGATAATTCAGAACCCAGCAATGCATATGGGGAGTTCAAATGTACGTTACTTTGCAGTTTTTCTCTGCCATCTCAATGCCAGTTCTCCTCATTGATTGTCAGAGGAGGTACCAGTGCAGCAGTTGATGTTTTTCAGCAGGGTATAAAGAGATGGCCATTCTGGGAGTAACAAGGCAAGGGTCTAGAGAAACAGGAGTATTGGATTCTTAGGAAAACGCTAGGTGCAGCTTATGTAGGAAAATTTAAACATATTTAAATTTCACAGTGTTGATATTTTTGCTGTGTTCACCACCCTCTCCTATTCCCGCTCTGGGCAGGCTCACTGTGACTGAAACACAACAGTGTGCATTGACAAGGAGTGACACTGCCACTGCCAAGGCTTCTGCCTTTATTTAATTTGGAGAAGTGGCATCTTCTGCAATTTCTTGGTTCCCAGCCCTGAAAGTGTTGGGAGTGGCAGCTGTAACGAAAGCCTTCGTCCTGAGTCAGAGATGGTTGTGGAAAAGCCAGGGCAATACAACTGGGATAAGTCACATGCTGCTCTTGGACCAAGCAGGATGATGGGACAGATCTCCTCCCTGCAGTCACCTTATGGAGGTGGCTGCTGGTTTTCCTTCCTTATGAGCTTGATCCTGTCTCCACTGGGAACAGGAAGACTCTTATTTTCCCTTTTCTGTGTCTTCTCACCTCCCTTCTTCCACTGATGTTGCTAAGATGTTGGCTTCTGCCACTGATGCTGCTGTTTGAGGCTGGTGTGCCAGGTATTGAGTAACAGTGGTAACAAGGGACCTTTTCTTCTCCCCTGTTCCTCTCTTTTGCTCCACCCTCAGACCCCCTCTCCACTTCTACGTCCATTTTCAAGCCCACGCTTCTTCCTATGCTCTTTCTCCAGCTATGTCAGAAAAAGGAAAAATATGTAATATGGAGAAAAATCCAAACTATTGACATTGCTGCTAATTTCATCAGTGACTCTTTTTCAGACTTGTGCTGTGAGAGCCAACTTTTATTGCCCATTATAAAACAATATCTCCTAATAGGAGGGGTGCAGTGCTCTGTGCTGCCAATAAGAGGACATTTAGTCTGGAAATTTGTGCGTGTAATTTATTGTCAAGCATGCCCCATGCACACACACACAGGTAATGATGGTGTTAGCCGTCTGACAAATTACAGGCCCTTGCACATTTGACCTCCTCCCCTGCCCTGTGTGCGGTATCGCTTCTCCCAGGGGGTTCATCCTGACATCCCACCTCGGAGCAGCTTCCAGCTGCTGCCATTTTGGATATCCTGCCTATTTATTTCTTTCCGAAGATCCCCCCTGCTCTCACCCCTGGGGTTATTCTGTTTTCACTGCTGCTGTATGCAGGGCTCAGTTTTGTGCCAAGGCTTGCTTGAGGATTAAATACCTTATAATTTTACTGATTAGAACTGTGAACTTTATAACAGTGGTGGAAGGGAGAACATCAAAGACTTCTGCCAAGATATTTAGCTTTTGTCTTTAGCCCTGAATATTCTCCAAATAGCAGACTTCAAAGCTGAGACCTTTTCCTAGGTACAGAAAAGTTATTCTGGACATTTTATGAATCACTTTGGATTAATTAAGTTTAATATTTTTTTCCTTTTGGTCTATGTACAATTCACCTTACAGGAACCAGAGCTTGAGAAGTACAGAGGTCCCAAAATGGTCCCGATAAAGTTTTAAAAGTGTTTGCAAGGATTGCTAAAATAGTTTTGCTTTAAAATATTCAGTGTATAGTGTCTGATTCAGCATATCTTTTCTCACGGATTTTAGTAAAATAGTAACATGCTGAATAGTAACAGATTAAAGCACACATTTAAACACTTTGCTGAATACAGTCCATACAAAATACATGATGTTGTACTGCAAGGTTTTTTCTTCACCCATTCAGGGATGAAAGGACACATTCACTAGTGGCCTTGGCACTTGTAACTAAAGAAGGCATTTCACATTCAGATGGGTAAGCAATTTATGTCACACTATCCAATGTCCTCGTGCTGTCCTTCTAGTCTGTTTGTTTATTTGAACATCTTTATCCTAGCACTCAGCAAAATGCTTAATTAGACATGTTTGTATAGTAACATGATAGTAAATAATCTCAAATTACAGGGCTAAGTTTTCAAAATTTCTAGTATAAAGATGCTTGGATTGCTAGAGCATGTTAGTAGGAGTCAATCCTTGACATATATTCTAATTAGTATTTTGTGATTTTAATGACTAAATTTTGATAAACATCAGCGTTAGTCCTTCTTCTCTGCCTCAGATTGTTTGGTTTTTGTTCTGACCATTTGCAGGCTTTTTTTTCACTTGCTCCAGCTTCCTTCATTTCTGTTTGGTTCAAGAAGAATCATGTCCCATTCTCACCTGCCTGCAAAGCAAAGGCTTCCCTTTGTTCTTCTGAACCTGCACATGGCAATTATAATCAGTAATGAAAAGTCAGCAAATAACAATTTAAACAGTTGCTTTTCAGTAGAATGAATGCTGGATCCTCTTGAGCAAGCAGGGCTAGTGATGAGCCTGTCAGTCAGGAACTCTCATGCTTGGCAGGCCGATTTACCTGTCTGATGTTCCTGCTCGTTCTCCATCATAAAATAAAAACACTTCACTTGTCAAACATCTTCCTTTTCTGGGATGCGTCTCGCACGCACACTGCTCGTCCATTTGAAACTCGGCTGTGCCTCTAGCAGTCAATCTGACAGCTCAGCCAGACTCTGTCCTAAAGAGATTTCCCAGCAGCCCACTGAAGCATCTCAAAAACCTGGGGCCTGCACAATGAAAATATTTTTTTATGCGTCATTTTTCTTACAGAGAATTAACTCTCTGCAAAACAGAACAGGACTTTTGAGTTCTTTAAGACAGGAAAAAACCTCAGTCTTTTAGACACTGAAATGTCCAGGCTAATCTTTAATGTTTCACTCCTGTAACAGCTTGTGTTGAGTAAGCAAATCTAGAGATCTACTAATGGTGGATCTGGCCACACAGGCTCTGTGGATGAGGTTGTTCCTCAGTGACTCTAACTTTGGGATAACTCTTCAGACCATACTGCCTCACTGGTTCCTGACTGCAGCCATCAGCATTTCTCCTTGGCTCAGCTCTGAAGCTGATAGCCAAGCCTTGCTCTGTGGCCAGGATGGTCAGCCCAGGCTCCTGCCCCAAAGACAGGTGACTCAGTAGTTCTTCTCTCATCCACCCTTTAGGCAGCAAGAAGGGAAGTGACTACAAAGAGGCTCAGCTTATACTTGTTCTTTCTAATTCATGTGTAGAATGAATTCACACAAAATCACAAAATATGCTGAGTTGGAAGGGGCCCACAAAGATCATTGCTGACCCTGCACAGCACCACGCCCAAAAATGATACTGGGTGCCCAAAAGTATTGTCCAAGTACTTCTTGAGCTCTGTCAGGCTTGGTGCTGTGATCACTTCCCTGGGGAACCTGTTCCAGTGCCCAACCACTCTCTGGGTTAAGAACCTTTTCCTGATATCCAACCTAAACCCTCCCTGACACAACTTCAGGACATTCCTTTGGCCCTGTCACTGGTCACCACAGAGAAGAGATCAGTGCCTGCCTTTCCTCTTCCCCTCACAAGGAAGTTGTAACTGCAATGAGGCCTCCCCTCAGTCTCCTCTTCTCAGGCTGAACAGACCGAGTGACCTCAGCTGCTCTTCATATGGCTTCCCTTCTTGACTCTTCATCATCTGTGCAGTTCTACTTTGGATGCTCTCTAATTTACAATGTGACACCCAGAAGTGCCCCCAGCACTCAAGGTGAGCCCACCCCAGTGCAGAGCAGAGCAGGACAATCCCCTCCCTTGCCTGGCTGGCCATGCTGTGCCTGATGCACCCCAGGACAGGGTTGGCCCTCCTGGCTGCCAGGACACTGCTGGCTCGTGTTCAGCTTTCCTTTGACTAAGAATGCCAGGTGCCTTTCTGTGGCACTGCTTTCCAGCATTTCATTCCCTGCTCTGTCTGTACGTCCAGGAGTGCCCCATCCCATGTCCAGAGTCTGGCACTTCCCCTTGTTGAACTTCATGTGGTTTGTGACTGCCCAGTCCTCTAATTTGTCTCTCTGCAGAGCCTCTCAGCCTTTGAGGGAGTCAACAGCTCCTCCCAGTTTGGTATCATCTGTGAATTGCTTAGAATTCCTTCCAGCCCTGCATCCAAGACATTCATGAAGGTGTTGAAGAGCACAGGAACAGAGAATCCTCATCTACCCCACTCAGTTATCTTGGTAAGACAACAAGAGCTTTTTAAGAAGAACTCCCAGTTCTGGGGACAAACTGTTTATTGAGAGAGCTTCTTTCCAACCCTGAGTTGCCAATGATTGACTTCTGCTCTGAAGCCTCAGAGTTTTTACCAGTACTGTTAGGATTTTGGGGAAACATGGGTCATAGGGCCAGATTTGTGAGACTGGAGCTTGCCCAGTTTGGTATATCTGAAGCTGCAAAAACAGGACCACATCCAAGAAGCTTGGAGAATGTTAATTATTAATCCAACTGCTAACTTTTACATCTTGTTCCTACTGGAAGGATAAAGAATGACCAAACTGCAGCATGGTCAGAGTTTCTAGTGTGCACTGTCTTTTCCCCTAGCCCCTTGGGCTTCTGTCATTCCTTAAGCTCTGCAGATCTTCCAACTGGTCCCTCCCTGCAGCTGCCCCAGCAGCAGCTCTCAGTGAGAAGCCAGTTTTGCTCAGGAATCTGGAAAATATTTTAAGGCCTGAGGTTCCTGCCATGCAAATGAAGATGTGTTACACATCTTGTTCTGAAAAATCACCACTGTTCAATTAATCAGACAGTTATCCATCTCACACTGTAACTGTAGCCTATAAGCCACTCATCATCTTCAGGTGTGCTGAATGAACCTATCTCATATTTAAGAATTTGTCAACAGTATAGCTGGATGCGATGATTTTGACAAAGATTTTCCAGCAAGGGCTTTTACAATGCATATTTCTTCCTATGACCTGCAGTGAGAAGACAACCTTAATAACTTAAAAATCCATGCTTTTCCTCCTGTAGTTTATACCTGGGAAAGAGAAACAGAGGGTAAATTAAGTGATTTTCCTATGTTCACCTGGGAGGACCGTTGGAAAACTGAATTGAAATCCAGAGTTCAATTAATCAGCTCATACTCTGTGCAATATTATCTGCAATGGAGACTCCCAGTGTACATAAACTGGGGTGCAAAAGGGAGCACAAGATTGATTTCAGGAGATGATGCAATGCTTCTCGAGCTCAAGGCTGGTGGAGTAACAGGAAAAGCTAACTGTAGAGCAAAGTTAGCTTATCCTGTTATTTCTGAGGAGATTGAAAACAACCATTGACAATATGAAGCCACCTCTTTCCTTGGCCAAATGATGCTCCAATTAGCAGTTGGTTAATATTTAATATAACATATGTTTTAGCATTACAGTAATGTACCAGGACAAAGGGCATCACTATTTTGATAAGTGAATGAACTTTCAGCAGCAGGGAGGGAAGGCAGAGGTAGATTCTTATTTTCAAAGTAAATAAAAGAATTGACACACACTGTGGCCCAAAATTTTAATTTCCCTTTTTTTTCTACAATTATATTAAAGACAAACCAGATGACTCTTATGTTGGCTGAAGACCTTAGCTCATGATTACTCATTTGAAAGCTTTTGCAGCTTAACAAATTACCACCCATCTGGTAAGCCATCCTATCTAGCCCCATGTGTGCTCTTAGCCATCCTGATATTGTGAATTAAAGCACATCAGCATCAGTGGGTTGGCCTGTCCCTCAGAGGTGCTAATGCCATGTGTTTGGAAGGGTGACAGCACCCTTTGGCCAGGTGGTAGGAGCGAACAGCCATCTGCTGAACTTCTGAAACATGTGGCAGAAAGGACTGGGAGTTATTGTCAAATCTCCACCTTCTGCAACACAGATCCTGTGGGGTAAGGAAATGACAGGAGCTGCAGTCACAAAGCTTTCTGGGCTCTGACCCAGCAATACCTCTGGCAGACACCTACAGTCTCTCCCACATGTCCAAACCTGATAAATCACACCAAAGGCAAATAATAATGGCCAGCTGTTTGGTTCATTGGACAACAAGCACTTTTCTTACCCATTTCAATTACTTAATTGTTTTGAGAAGGCCTCTAATTTGCAGATTGTACCTTGAGTCAGCCTGTATGGACGGTGCTTGATGGAATCAATTCCCCACATTAATAAGAAGGGGCAGTGCCATGGTGTTCTTGTAGCCTGCACTTGCAGACTAACTAGCAAACATCAGAGAATGGCAGGATGGGGGGACAGTGGCATTGAAGACATTGATTTGAGCGACATGTCTCTCAGAGAATTGTGTGGTTTTCTGCTGTAGACACAATCAAATATGCCAAATGGCTGCTAAAATGTAAATGTTAGCAGCCAAGGTCACCTTCCAAGGGACACCAAACAGTGTGCCCCAGGCAGGCCCCATTAGTGGAAGCACTGACAGCATTCCTATCGCCATCTCCTCCCCCAGTTCTTTGCTCCGTGCTGAGAAATATTCCAGAGGCAAAAGACTTTTCCATCTGATGCTGAAAAGCTGCTCACTTTTCCCACCCAGCCAAGGCTCAAGTTTAATAAAAATCCTCATTAGTTGTCATCTAAATATGCAGGAGGTCCATGCCAAGTATTGCAGCTGAGTTAGGGAAAGCCAAAGCAGGTTCTAATTAAAGATGGGGCCAGAACAAAACCTTGGGTCACGAGCCTATACTTCATGGAAATTGGGATCCAAGCTCTGAATGCCATTGATCAGAATGATCTCTTCATTCAAAGCCCTGGGTACTACCTGGCAGCATAATTGTAAACCCCTAAGAGCAATCCTTTAATTCAGCCACCCTGCATAATATGGTGGAGTTTCACTGGCTGGAGTTTCATTTTAATTATGGGATGGGAACCTTTAATTACTACAACATGACAGTGAAAATATAATCAGTTGTGTGGGCCCTGTTGTTTGTTCGCATGTTAATTTTGCATGCTTTTTTTTTTTTTTAACACGCTTGTTTTTTAATTTTGTGCAGTTGTGCGTGAAAGCCACTAGCAGCAGCGACCAAGTGTTCCACAAGGAGCCCGGGGGAGCAGGGTGTTAATAAGTGCTGGGTTTGGCTCCTGAGGAGGCACAGAGGTGCTTGGAGATTGTATAAAACAAACAGGGCAGCTGAGTTTTTCTGCTAACGTGATCATTAGGGAAGGACTGAAAATCAATGATATCTTTTATTTCTGCCTTTATGTCTCAGGGTCAACAAGGTACTGAGATATGTGGGATCAACAAGACACAGGCTTGTCATATAAGTTTCCCATAGTTAGCTCTAGTAAAAGTGATTCATTTTTTAAAAGAAAATCTCCATTCTGCAGCAAAGATAAACTGTTAAATGGCTGTGAGGCCTAGAGTACAAAAGAGAAATCTTGAATCTGAAACTGTGTGGCCAAGTATGCTCACCTCCCCTTGTAACTTAAAATGCAAAGTTGCTCCCTGTTTAAACTTCGTTTCTTACTGTGCTTTTGTAATGAGGTGTTCCACCTGCACCACATCTTCCTTTCTGTCCGGGAGACCTCTTGGGTTGCAAAATCCTGTGACTTTGACTTGGGGGTAGCAAAAACTGAAGCTGGAGCTTGAACACATAATCACATTCCCACAAAGTCCTCAAGACACAGGTTCATGTTAGCACTTTGCTATTGACAAAATAGCATCTTGTCAAAACATATTTTTCTATTAAGCCTATGAGATTTGGACATGATGAAAGTAATTTAATTGAACTTCATGAAAATTTCAGCAGAAATAATACTTCTCAGCTGATGCTGCTTGCCAGCAGCACATAAAAAGCTCTGAGTCCATGCAAGTCTTAAAAGTTGCTTTTCAGAATGGCATCTGTGTTACACAGTGAAAAAGTAGTAAAAAAATTTTAATGTTCCAATGGTCTTAAAAATTCAGCTTCTTTTATCTTTCACTAAGCAATATTTTTCCATGAACCACCTGGCAACTCTTGGTCATGGAATTAGGAGTGGGTTACAGTGGATGTGACCACAGCCAGAGCTGCAGCTCCTGACCTCCCATTTCTGTAGGTTCAGACAGTGTTTGTCTGAGTCTCTGTGACAAGCTCTAGTCAACCACATGCACACAGAGCTATTAGCTGCATGCAGCACAAAGCACTGGGGCTACTGCTGATGGTAATTGTGTGATGTTGATAGCAGACTAGAACTCCAACAACCTTTAGAAAGCAGCTGAGAGCTAAAAATCAGAGCTGATGAACAAACATTAATATTTCCTTCAGGAGTGTGAGACTCCTGTGAAGATTTACATAATTAATCTTCAGCAACAAAACATTTATAATGCAGTTTAATAATCTCAGAGATAGACAGGTCATATTAATTACTTTCTTGCTTCCTGGTTTTAAAAGCCATTGTTTCCAAGCTCTTAGTTTAGAAGTGAATAGCTTGTATCAGCTTGAAGACAGCAAGTGTGCAGATGATTAATGCCTAAGTGCTTGGCACTAACTGGGGATCTGTGAGAGGAGTCCAGGGCCTTGCACTGCCACAGGCTCTACGCATGACTGGGGGAAGAAAGTGGCTTTGGACACAGTTCTGCATTACTGATATCCCAGCAACCAATCTCTGTTACCCCAGTTGCAGGTTCGGTCACCTCCCTCCTACAAGTATAAACTACAAATATAATTTTGGGGCTCTGTTCTAAAATACATGTGTAAAACTGTGTGTGGCTTGCAGTTTTTCATAGAGCTTTTTTCTCATTTGTTTGACTGGTGGTTGGTTTGGTTTCTTTTAAAGAAACTTATCTGAATTTTTTTTGTTGTTAAATCCTATTGTGTCACAAGCTGCTGAAGAGATGGTGACTTCTTGTGGAAGGAAGGAAGGGACAAGTGTACAGCTGGAGAAGGATTCTTGGTCATCGTGAAGAACTTGTTGCCAGCCTAACTGTATGAAGGCTTTTGTAACTCTCCCATGCAAGGCAAGTGTAGAGGAAGGATTTCAAGGACTAAAATAAGGCATTTTTTACACCTGTTTGGGGACATGCTGTTTGAAACTCCAGGTGTTTTCATGGAGGAGAATATGGTATGAAAGAAAAGGGACTTGTCTGAGATTCAAAGGGGGCAGCAGAGATGAGAGCCATGGGCAAATGGGAGACAGAAATAATCTTCTAAGTGTTAAAAAGAAAATGACAGCACAGGGACAAGCAATATCTTTACACAACAGAAAAGAGGCAGCCAGTGGAGGGATTCACAATGAGAGGTGACATGAGCAAACAGACAGGCTACAAAAATTATTTTTGCAGTGGTGCTCGGAGGAATACTGGCAAGGCAAGATTGTGTTAGTGCTAAAGTGAAGGATGCAGCAAGAACTGAGACCTGAGTTAATGAGCTCCTGGTTGAGGGTTTTATTGTGTAACTGGATAAGCAAGTTAGATTTTATTTTTACTCTAAAAAAGAGGTGAAATTTAAGCTAGGGATGGGCAACGAGCTAAAGAGAAGCTCACACACAGGCTGTGAGTTTGGTGCAAGGTAACAGTGTTATCCAATGGCTTAAGAAAGAATCAGCAGGAAAGACTGGGCTTTGACAGGAAGAGCTCTGTTGCAGTCTGGCATAACTCGCTGACATCTCCTCATGAATTGCTAACCAAGTAGATATTTTAGTTTGGACAGGAAGAAACCATTTTTGTGCAGAGAGCAGATTCATTGGTTGAGGAAAGAGTCAGTCAGAGAGTGGTGTTTGCAGAACTGAATATCCAAAATTAGAGGATTGCAGGAAAGAGGATGGCAGGTTCATAGAAATAAAAAGGAGAAGATTTGGTCATGATGCAGGTGGCTGGGATGGCTGGGGCTGCTTGGGGGCAGGGATATGCCAGAGATTCTTCATTCCAGCTGGGCTGGGAGTAAAGTCAAAGCGACAGAGTGGAGCTACTGCTTTTGAGGAAGGGCCCCAAAACATCAAGGTGCAATGGGATATATGGCAGGACAGGAGGTATGGGTCACACCAGTGAAAGACCACTTAAAATTACTATATTTTATGAGCTAACAGAAAGAACATATTTGCTCTCCAACTCTCATAACCTGGCATTGTTCACTTCCTAGCTGTGTGTAAACCAAGCTTCTCATAATGGTGACTCAAACTTGAAACAACCACAATCTTTAAGAAGACTAGGAGATAAAACCTATTTATAGCAGTGGACTCTCCCACCAGGCTGTACAACTAGGGCTTTCAAGGGAAATAAAAGGTGGTTGGCTTCTGTGAGTCAGTCTGTTTGATCTTCGTACCTGAGTAACTCTGCAGAGCGCATGCTGTAGGAATGATTGTGTGCCTTTGTATCCTGCGCTACCTTGGAATCTCTACATCAGCACAAAGAAGAGCAGATTTTCACCCTATGAGAACCGGTATCCTGGCATCAGGCTGAATTAAAATGCTCTTGGGAATAAGTTGTGCTGCAGTCATTTGAGACGAGTGACTGAAAAGGAGGGGGAAAAAAATCAAATAGGGATTTCGATAAATAGAATTTCAGATCTTGCATAATACCATTCAATGGCAACAGCAGGTGTTTGACAGTACTGTGAACTTCCTCAGAATGGGATCCTGCCAACATGGCTGTGATTCAGTGCAATGATTCAATGACTGCAGGACGGTATCCTGCCAACCAGCCTTCCAGCAGAAAACTGTTCACCCCACTGCAAACATTGCCAGTCCATTAGCATTTTAGATTTAGTTTCTCTGTGTGTCAGTAGAAAAAAATGCCTCCAGGTAATGGAAGGAGGAAGGGGAAGACAAAAAAACCCCTTTTCTCCCAGGGAATAAAAGGCAAAATTATTACCTGCAATGTTATCTCTGAGGAGAAATATGGGATATGCTTTTTTTAAGTTCAGAGTCTGAAAAAAAAGTCTTCCTTTTATTCTTCATCCCTGCTTTTCCTTCCACCTCCAACTAGGAGCCTTGTCAAGAGATTCTCATCAGCTTCCACTTCTGCCTTCTAAACTGTGCAGAAATACTACCAACATCCTGAGATAAGCAAAAAAACTCAAGGAGCTGTCATTAGCATTTCCTGTTAGAGATATTTTATCACCTGCTACCCTGCAGCACCAATGCCCTCCCAATGCCCACATGCCAAGCCTATCTTTCTCCTGCAGCACAGTCATGCCCCTATCAGGAACATTCCCAAGTGCATGGCTCCTGGTGACACTTGGCATGGGTACAGAGAGGAACAAGGCTCACTCAGCTGTCACCCTCCAGCCGTGCACCAGCCTGCAGCCAAGACATGACTTGAAACCTCCTTCAAGTAAACCCATGGTTAGGGGTGCAGCATGGAGAGAGCACACACAATTTGCCTCAGCTCTCCTCTCACTCTATTTTTCTATTCTGTAGCAGAAGGAAAAATGAGAGTGAAGCTGAGAAGCAATTCGTGATGATGCTATTGTGATCTTTGTTGCAGCACAATGTTCTCATCCTTGCCCAGCTCTTTTAAACCTGCTGTAATATGAGTAATGATATACTCGGCTTAAAGAGACTTTGTTAAATACTTTGGCTTTATCACAGGTGCTGCGTAAACTTCGGGGATCAAAACGGACTCTTTGAGAAGTGATTAGAGCAGGAGAGAAGGGTTTAGTGGTTTAAGTGCCACATTTGCAATAATTAGGCTTCCTGGAGTGATAGGTTCAAATCCTAGCAGGGTTGACTCAGCCCTTCATCTCTCTAAGGTAGATTAAATGACTTTTCTGTAGTAGGGTCTTTTGGACAAGACCTTAAAAATGCACAGGCACATGAGTTTTCTCCTTTTGCTGCAAGGATGAATTTTACAGGTTTATAAGCCAGAGATACAGGTTATTTTACATAAACCTAGCTGTCTGCCCGAGCACTATTTGCCAAAACCTGTCCTCACCATTGCAATTACCATGTAGGTCTGCTCACCAGCCTCCTTCACAGAGGGGCTCTTTTGTGGTGAAACATGTAATACAGTAAGGGACACAGTTTGGGACTAAGCAATGCAGTTTGAATGTATCCTATAACTAAAAACAACCACCGGCCTCTAGTTTTTAATTAATTCTTTAAAAATTAGTATTTTTAAAGCACATAGTGCTCTTCTCTAACTTGAAGGTAAGTAACCCGGTCATGAGTCAAAGCAGAGCATGGGCTATATTGTAATACCATGGGCTGAGAGAGAGTTAATTCTGCCTTATTTTTGTTTTAAATAGGAAAAAATTATTTTCCTAGGGTAATTACTGTTACAGGGGAAAGGTGGGAGACATGACTTTTCTTCTCATTTATCTGGTCTGCTTAGGAAGCCAAGCTCATTTTCGCTGGGGAGTTCAAGACAAATGTTCAGAGTAAGTCTTTGGGAGTCCCCTTTAGAGAAAGGAAAAGAAGATGAATAGTGGAATAATTTAGGCTGGAAAATATCTTTAAGACCATTGAGCCCAACCATTAACCCAGCACTGCCAAGTCTCCCAGTAGGTCATAGCCCTAAATTCTAATTGGGTTTTGGCCCCCTTTTTTTTTGTCCCTGCACAACCTTATGAGACACCCTTGTAGTCCTCCTAGGTAGTTGCCCCTTCTTCCAAAGGTAATTTTCTTCTTTAATTTCATCCAAAGCTCTCTGTTCAGCCAGGCTGGTCTTCCCCACCAGTTTGTCTTTTGGCACATGGGAGTGGTCTGCTCCTGCACCTCCAAGATTTCCTTTTTGAAGAACGTCCTGCTCTCCTGGACTCCTTTGTCCTTAGTATTGCCTCTCAAGGGACTCTTTCAAACAGGCTCCTAAACAGGCCAATGTCTGTCTCCTGGAAATCCAAGTTAGCAGTTCTGCTGATCCTCCTCCTTACTTCTCCAAGTGTCTCTGTCAGTTCATTATTGCCTTCCCTAGTTGCCTCACTCACCAGTTGTGTCAGGAACCTTCTAGACTGCTTCCTTTGTGCTGTTTCACATTTCCAGCATACATCTGATAAGTTAAAGTCGCCTGTGAGATCAAGGGCCAGTGATTGTGAGACTTTTCCTAGCTTCTTACAGAATATTTCATGTAATTTGTCAGGATCATGCCAGCACTGGAGCCGCTTACCCTGCGACTGAAGAAAAGTCCATTTCAATCTTACGTCCTAGGACTTCCCTTGGCGCAGACAGAATCACAAAGAATATGACTGTGCAGAGAGAGATTATGAAAGAAACACAAAGGAAGGTTTCTTGTAGCAAGGGGCATGGGTAGGGGAGAAGGCAGGTGGAGCAAGGTGCAAAAAAGGAAAGGAAAGAGGACTGTTCACTGAGCTGTAGATATCTGGGGGAAGAACTGACTGAGGAAAGAAAATTATATGAGACAGCACAGAAAACAGCCATGCAAAGATGGAAAAAAGGTGAGGGAGAGGAATTGACAGGTACCAAAGACGCAGAAATTACTAGAAGAAGAAGCTTTGCAGTTTTCCCTCTTTGATTTTGCTTTCCTAGTGCAGAAGGAGTGCATCAGAAATGCAGGCTGTGCTTGTCAATGAGCTCTCCCTGAGCTCCTGTCCTCTTGCATTTCTCCATGGCCTGGAGATACAGAGACCCTAGACCAGGCTGGCGCTTTATTTACCCATGCCAGGTGTTCTATACATAACTCTTTTCCAACAAAGATAACTGACTCTCATGCAGTCAATACAGGGGAAAATGAGGAGAGGGCTGCAAGTATGACTGAATAGCAGTCGAGTAGATCTAGCTAATTGCAGCTTCATGAAATCGCTTTCATAGCCGCTATCATAACTGTATATATTTCCAGCTCAATTCGTCTATCTTTTCCGGCCTCCTGTCTTTGCAGCTGCCTCCTCTTCTCTCCTTCCTGATGGCTGCAAATCTCTGCTTATCACCCGTTTTCATGCTGTGTTTTGTCTGTCTCTTTGTGTTCATCCCTGTACTGGTTTCTTGTCTGCATGTGGCAGTTTCTTTTATCCTGGAGGTTGTGAGAGACTTTAGTATGAACTACTTGCTTCAGTTAGCATGTATGACCTTTTGCCTTATTTTGTTTTTCTGGATGATTTAATTTTACACATGTTTACACTAAGGACTAGTTTTGCAGCTAAAGTGGTCAATATGGATGGGCACCTGCTATGTGACTCAGTATTAAAACAATTATTTATTTATCAAATTTCTTTTTGTATGAATGTATCCATCCACTGCATGAATTTTTCATGCAAGCTCATCTTGAAAAAAACATTCCCTCCTCTCAGAAAGGATTTGAGCTCTATAGGGAATTCCCCCAAATTCTCGTGTTTTTTTCTTTAATTGAACCCCACCGTGTAAGAAGAGCTCTGTCTACAATATTGATTGCAGAAAAACATGCAGACCTGTCAATCTCTCTTTTCCCAAGGCAAAACTCTCCTATTGTCTTTTTCTGCCAGGGTATAATCTTCACAAAGACAGACTTCAAACAGTTAAGCTTCTTCCCATTGTATTGGGACTATATGTAGTGCTCCATTTTACATTAACATTTAACAGGTTTCAAGCTTCAGTGATAAACTAGAAATGTTTTTCCTTCATGACAACTGTTTGACAGTTTTTAAAAATGGATATAAAATGGAAAATTACCCTACAGAGGAAATATCTCTTTCTCTTCATAACTCAGGCTGAGACATGGCATGAATGGAATAACACACTTATTACATTCTGAACACTGAACATAAAATGCATTGCCTCCCTCTATTCCACTTGATTTGATAATCTAGTACAATTTAGGTCCCTAATAAATTAAATTGTTCAGAAACTTGGTTCACTGCCTAAACTCTGTGCAAGGCTGTGCTGTTTAATGATGCCTTACTTTCTTTCAGTGTTTTATCTTTGGGATAAATAATTCAGCCTAATAAACCCTGTGATCTGCAAGGTTAATTGACACCCACAGTAATTCCCAGCTTGTGCACAGCACCCATATTTGTCAGTCTTTTCCAGAGTCCTGTCGCATCACCTAATCTGTGCAGCTCACCAGCCAGGTTCCCTGCATTGCCATGAGCCCTAATCATTGCAAACATCACTTCTGCTCCTGAGCAGCCAAGTGCCTGAGGTCCACACGCTTATTCCCTTTCCCCCAAGTGGTTATCTCGCTAGTTGATTTCCAGGAAAATCCTAGGACAACTGGGACTAGACAGACACAAAAAAAAAAAAAAAAAAAAGGTGAAAAAAGAAGAATGAAAAAATATTATGAAGGTCCACAAATAAATTATCTGGGGGATTTATTCACAGGTGATGTGTCCAGCTGTACAGCAGGATGAATGTATTCTTATTAATTATTAAATTGCTCAGATGGTCCTCCTCCCCAAACCTGCCGTTTATTGAAAAAAAGTAATTGAAAAGGATTTGTCCAGTTCCACTCCCTGTGTTTGAGTGTTATATAACAGGCTACTCCAGCCCTCCACTTTCTCTCTCCCTATCTCTATCTCTCTCTCTCTCTGTGCTTTCAGGCTAACACACAGTTTATTGGGTATCAATAAAACATAAGAATTACTCCTGATATAACAATAGCACCTCTTTGCAACCTTCAGCCTGCTTAGCTCCCAGGAACAGCGTGCTAATGAGGTTGTGCAGTGTTTTGGACAGATGCTAGAGTGTTATGCTGGGCTGATAACTGCATCTCTTGGATCCAACACTGTGCTGGGATGACTCATGCCTTTTACTAATTTATAGGAGCAGTCTTCCTTGAAATCCCAATGTAAATATTATCATGCCGTTCTCTGTGAGTGGCTACGGCCTTGAAGTCAACAAAAGTAATGGGCACTCTGTGTGGTGTAACGAGTCACCAACATATTCCTTTTATCGCCTGGATGAATTTTGGGTTGCTTTGCTTTGGTTTAATTCTTTTTTTTTTGCCCCCAGGGGCTATATGAACACAAGGACCACATAGCCTGAAGAGGAGCAAAGGACAGTCCTCAAAGCAGCACAAAAAGGCTGAACCTCAGTTTTTTAAAGAGGGAGGCTGAAGCTGTATCACAAGCCAGATGGTTTGGACTCATGTAATTCTCTAACTTAAAATCAAGGTTCGTTTACTGTATGTGTTTCCTTTAGAAGACAGTCCCCAAACAGGATGGTGTCCTGTTCACACCTGTCAGGAGTGAGGAAATGAGGGTTTTAAAAGTCAGGCAGAGCTCAGTATGATGACTTTTCTATTTTGTCTGAAGAGGTGTTTGCACGTGTTTCTGTCTTCCTGGCTTGTATTGTTTTTTATGTCCCTGTGATTACCCTGTGTAAGCAAGGGTGTTCATGCACTGACATGCCAAGATAAAAATATCAGAGACCCTATTGTAATTTCTAAAGATATTGGGCAAACCTGAGCATAAATACATGGTTCATATCTTCTCTCACTGACATACAGTGCTTTAGCTGAGCACAAAACCAGATTTCCTAATTGTGTGAGCAAAGCCATTTTCTTAGTCTGTTTCAAGCACCTTTGCTTGTAGATCAGTGAGCACTGCTGTCCCCAGTGTGACATCCCCACTCAAGCTTAGAGTCCTACAGGACAGGATGGGACAACTCTCCAGTCATGATTCTAAAAGGAAGGCAAATTGCAAGCTCAGACCATATGCCAGATCCTTAAGTAACTAAAAATAGATTAGAAGGTCCCCCAAACTGGAATCGATGAGCAGTGAGCTGTCAGCAGTGTGAAGCTGAGATGTAAAATCTGAAAGTCCCACATCCCATTGCTATCATTAATATCACAAACTGTGACAAATCTGTATGTGCTTCCAGTAGTTTTATAAGGTAAATAGGAATCTCTTTTCCCCCATGTCTTGTAAGACAGCCATTTCAGGCAGATCCCCTCCCTCAGATACTCCAGGCAACCCTCTGACCACAAGCTTGCCATTAGAGAGGCTCTACTCTTCCATAGCCTGTGTTAAGGCTACTTCAGGTTTTTGAATTATTTTAATTCTATTTTTTCCCAGCATATTCTGACCTGTGGTGGGGCTGCCACCAGCTCCAGAAGTCAAAATGTTAAAGGACTGAAGTAGGTTGGGAAGGATTGACTCATGGCAAAGGGAAAAAGAATGAAACTGGGATGCAAAGCATCTTCAGACCACTTGCTACTCAACAGCATCTCTGCTGGGTTTGCTTATCTTCTGAAAACTAGCCATGTGCTGGAGGACATTCCCCTAGGAACTGCCTGGTCCTGACAGGCTAACTATCCCAGCCCGTGCATGGCAATTTAAGGCAGAAGCTCTAAGATCTTGGACTCAGTCTCTAGGCTGAATAGCTCTCTTCTCACGGTGCAAATGCAGCCTTGCTCTGTGGTAAACCACAGCTACTCACCTGAAGCTGGCTGCAGTTTGTTGATAGATAAAGTACTCATAGTCTATATACAGAATGTGTGATTTGCACAAGAAATAGAAACAGTTTTTCCCTGTATAAAAACCCCACCCAATTTAAAGGTATTGTCATGACCAAAATCACAGTTAGATTATTACTGCCATCTGAAAGTAGGTTTTGAGGAAGTAATATTGTGCATCTGTCTTTAGGAAATGTTGCTGAGGCTTCCCCTTTGGGAAACTCTTTCTGACGCACACAATTACAAACTGCCCTCTTATATTTACCACCTATACTGCTCCTTCTCTACAAAAACTCCCAGCAAACAAACCTCAGCAAAGAAACCCCCGCTCAAACAGCATTTGAAACAATGCCTCAAGGTTTCAGTAACCCTGTTGATTTCATGTGGATCGTACCCTGGTGTTTGAGGGGGCCCACGTGCTGTGAGAATGCCCCGGGGCAGACAGAGGTAACAGCCGAGGTGCACAGTCTTGTGTTACATATCTATCTAGCTGACATGTTTGTAAGTCAAAGCTGCCATGACTTCTGAAAATCAGTTTATTATTCCCTTTGAAAGTGCATTTGCCTGTCATCAGGACCTGCGTGCTGATCGAAATTTCAAAGTCACCGGAGGTCTCACAGTAATGATGAATGGGACAAATGAATACACATTGAAAAACCTGAACTACTGTCCCTGGCTTTTTTTTGGACATGCTGTTCACACATAATTGTCCCTAAAGGTAGTATGGACTTGTGAATGCTCAGCTCCCACAAAAGCAATGGGTGAAGAAGATGGTAAAATGAGAGCCTGTACTGGATGGGGGAGGAAGGAAATGCAGATGACCAGGACTGCCGTGCTGGGGAATATACCATGATGCATGTAATTGCTTGGGCCTTGATTTAAAAAGAAATCTGTTTTCAAAGAAAACAACGAGATTCTTATGTTTTGACTGACCAAAGCCTTGCTGCTGTTCCACAGCATGAGAGCAGCATCCTTCCTTAGAAAGACATCAGCAGTCCCAAGTGGCTACTTCTGCTTTTGTAGTGAGAGAGAAAACGGTAAGTGAAAGAAAGAAAATGAAGTGCCTCTGACAAGGAAACAATGTGCCAGAAGCAACTCCTTTAAATACAGAAAGGCAAAAGGACAGAACTTGATTCATTCTCCATCTGTTTTGTGTTTGTTTGTTGGGGCTTTTCACCATCCAATATTTTACCTTGTATTTATTTCTTTTTCCTCTTGAAGTATTGTGCTTTACAGTAAGAAGTCATAAAACTGTAGAGGTTAGAGATGCAAGACGCCTATTAGATCATCTGCTCCAATGCTCTTGGCCAGCAGAGAATTGCTCCCTATGGTACATTTTCTAATGTTTTGTCCAGCCTTGTAAAAATCCTGAGTGACCAGGCTTCCACCAAGTCCCCCAGCAGCTTTTCTACAGCGAGTACATCTTGAAAGATTTTCCTGCTACTCAGCCTATGGTTTCATGTTGCTAGTTTCACCCCATTTGGCACTTCTGCTTCTATGTAGTAGTCTAAAGTGTTACCTCCCCTTCGGCATTCCTGTCTTCTGAATCTATAGCTGCTTAGCATGGAGTCACAGAAAAACAGGGCTGAAAGGACCTTTGTTGTTCATACACACAGAGATTTTAAATCTGCTTTGTAAGGCTATCTGCCTAGACTTCTGATATTTTTTATTGTTTTCCCTCCTTTTACCAATTTGTCCGTGCACAGCAACTCCCCCAACTGGGTGTATTATTCCAGATGCATTTGCATTAAAATGATGTAGAAAATAGATCTCTATTGCCTTTGATTCAAATATCAAGGGAACTTCACCCTAAAATTGCATCAGCATTTTTGCAGCCAAACTGTAATGTGCACTTATGTTCAATTGGCCACCCACTCTCATTGCAAAGTGTTTCAGTATTCCTGCTAGCAGTTTGCCATTGACTACAAGTGTTTTGGAGGATTTTGCCTCAGGTATATTTTCATGCTTACAAGTGGAAACTCATCTTGTTATTTTCTCTTGTGATGTCCTCAGACTCAGTAGGTCACTCTGTGTTATTCCCATATTCAGACTCACCTTTCAGGTCCTCCCAGGCCAGGGTCATCTGTGAGAGCCCTTTGTGTACAGCACATATTTTCTATATTATTAATAAGGACACTAAATCACAGAGTTTCTGACACAAACAATGTCGTTGTGGGTTTTTTTACTAGATGATTCTGACGTGTTGCCTAGTGCTTTCTCCCTTCCCTATGCATCTTTTGCTTTCCAGTTCAGATTCTTCTTTCTCCTGGAACAGTGACACTGCCCTTTGTACCTATTGTCTATTTTCCTCATTATGCTTTTTTTCAGAGGATTTTTTTTTGTTGTTGTTGTCTTCCGTGTTTTCTGGGCATATTATTTACAGCTGTATTTTAGTAAAATAGAATTAGAAGCAATGTTCTGGATCACTGAATCCAGATCTCAATTATTTCAGAGAGCTATGCTATGAAATCCCTTTAAAATATTAATTGAGTTTCAGTTTGATGAAACTGTAAAACCAATTAAGTTTTCTGCTCCTTCTTTTTCTATTACACAGCCATTCTCCAGCTATCCTACTTGGACAGTTAAAATCCTTCTTCAGAATTCCAGACTGAATTTGCTTATGACCAGTTTTTATCTCTTGTCCAGGTGACAATGTAGTCCTGGAGCTTCATTAGCTCTTGTTCCTCTCTATTGCTTTTCCTTTCCCACCTTCAGTTTATTAATGGCTGGCTATCAGATTCTGTCTCAGTATTTGCTCTCTGAGTTTATACATGCCAAACTCTGCCATAAACTGATAAAAGGCAGTGCAAAACCGTCTGGATTAAAGACACCAAACTTGTCGGAAGTGGTATAAATCTTTTTAGGAAAACATCATGTTGTTGTAACTGTAAGCCTGCATTTATGGTTCATTACCATATAATGTATACATATAACATCTTTTAGACTTCACTTTTGTAGCTGTTTCCATTCCCTGGATATTCCTAGTGCAATTAGTGCAATTTCACGAAGTGTGTTTGTAAAATAAAAACTCCTTTGTAAGCAGTACAAAATTTCATATAAAACAAAGTGTTGTTTTTCCTTAAAAGTATGTCATAGAACCAGCTACATTACTTGATAAACTTTGTTGTACAGCAAGGAAAAAAGTTAATATTGATAAATAGTTAATAATTTGTACCCATTTTAGTAGATGTCCATGAGAACTGGACAGGAAAAAACCTAGCAGTACTATTTTCTATTACATAACAATGTCAATTTTGTCAAATTCCAGTCTGAACACCAAAAGTAGCTCTGATATCAGACTATCCTGTTTTGAACTATCCTGTTTTTTGGAATTAAACATCAAGGTTTCTAGTTTGGAAGGCATTGTGTTCCTTTGAATTTTTTAGTTGTGTATTCTATTTTATATTGTAACAACATTTCTGAGAAATAAAATAAAAATGAAGTATCATTGCTGAAATGTATTTTGAGCAACTTAAATCTTCAAAAAATTTTTGTGAAGAATTCTGAAGCATAAGGGTTTCATGGTGAAAACTTACATGAAGACTTTGAAAATTTACATTAATCAGAATTTCTTTTCTCTGCTGCACAGCTTCAATCTCAACATAAAAATGCTCAAAAATTCAGCACAAGCTACTGTAGCCAGTAGTCCTGGATCTGTTTCTTACCAAGGACTTGAAGATCTAGACAATAATATTGAAGATTTTTCTGCCTGTCTGTCTAGACAGATGCAGTTTTTCTGCCCAAGGATTTGTATAGATTATGCAGCCACACACCCCATCCTGCAGGTGGTTCTCTACAGAGATGAGATGTTTCTTTTCCTAAGATGAGCTGTCAACATGTTTATCTGTAATAGCATCAGTAACAAGCTCAGAAAGAAGAATGAGTAAAACTGGTCTGGTGTCAGGAATACACATTGTACAGCCTAATTCCAGGCTGCGATTCCAGCTGCCTCTTTTGCAAGAAAGTTGTCTTTGTCTTAATTTTCACCTATACCTCATCAATTCATGTATCAGGTTCTAGAAATCACAGTTTTTAATATCCAACCCCCAAGTGTTTCTGTGGAGAAAACTATTTGCTGAAGGCCTTAATGGCAGAAAGAAATCTAAAGCACAACTGACGTAAGATGTTTTGAGCCACATAACAAAACTAGTAAGGTTAAAAAACAGAAAGAAAATACAATGGGACTTAGGAAGCAATTCTTTTGAGTTCTCATCTGTTCTTTGCCTGAAAAACAAGTAAGAAATATTAAGTACATATAAGCACCTAGCTATCTTTTAAACAAAAGCTGTGAGGAAAAGCTTTTCAAATGTCTTTATTCCCTGTTTTCTTCTTTTACTTTTTTTGCCTCTCTTCTATGTGCTCTCTGGTGTCACAAAAACCAAAAAGCTTCTGGTCCTTTCATCTTTGGTTCTATTTCACCTTGACATCAAGTTACAGTGAACTAATTTGATCTTTTCTCATTTAACAGTGACATCTGTAAACATCAAACCCCTAGTGTTATTGTTACTAGGTGGTATTTTTTACATCAGAACAGATTCTTCTCTCTGTACTTTGGGGCTCCACCCCGACCAACCAGAGGGTACTCACCAGGACAGCCATCACCTGGGGGCATCATGCTGTCTCACCAGCCTCTTCCTGGGAGGTCAGTGCCTGCCACTGTGGTCAACAGAAAGTCAAGACAAATCCCATCATCTTTTTCTGCCTCTGTTTCCCCTTCTACGCCTTTCCCTTCTTTATCCTTCAGCCTTATTCCATCATGGAGCATCTTGTATGGTTTGTTTGTGTTTTGCCTGTCCTGGTGGGCTCTGAGCTATGCTGGGCTCATGGACCTCTAATGACCAGACTAGATGTTCCCAGCTCCTCAGACGCTTTTTTCCCTCTTGAAAACTGAAGGGAAAAAA
The DNA here is from genome assembly GCA_013397155.1 of Irena cyanogastra. Classification (NCBI taxonomy): domain Eukaryota; kingdom Metazoa; phylum Chordata; class Aves; order Passeriformes; family Irenidae; genus Irena; species Irena cyanogastra. The sequence continues at coordinate 42,696 of VWZV01003985.1, forward strand.
AAAAATCAGTGAAAGGAGTTGGCTGAAATCTGTGCTTTGACTTTCCTCTCCTCCTCCCTGCTGGATAGATATCTCTCTTGGACAGAAGTAGGCTCAGAGTAATGGGGACCATAGTTCAGATGATTTGTAAATGTCTTGCAGTGACAAGTTTGACTTATATCTCAAGTTCTTCTTGTTCTTTCCCTCACACAGCTGCACTGTGACTGCAGACTAGCAAGGCCTCCTAAGCTCGTCTTGCAGCACCAAAACCAGCCCACACAGACAAGGTCTTCAACACTTGCATGATCCAGGTCACTGCACAAAGGCATGCCAGCCTGCCAGGCTCATTTGTTATTTTGGAAATGACCCGCCATGGTTTCTGCACCACTAATTGGCCATGATCCATTTCCTGTTTTATGCATTCATCTCCTTCTTCTGCTGCCTGGTCCAAGAGATGCCAAGTGCATAATTTACTGCACATTACATTGAACTCGGACTTAATGTGAAGAGTATTAGACAGAGATTAGGCTTGAGATCAGGATCTCTTCGTGATAATCTATGCAATTGTTCTTACCAAATCATCTTACTGCCTACAGTGATGACATTTCTGGAGTGAAATGCAGGAAGAAAATATATACAACTCCAGGCAACAGAGTTCCATCAGAGATGGCTTTGGCCCAAGGACTTATGCAAAACAGATTTGTAATGTTGCAAATTTGTATTTTTCCTTTCTGTTTCAAGGAGGAAAAAAGCAACAGTTGATACTGCCATGAAGCTGCAAGCCTGAAAGACGGAGGAGTGGAAACTTCAGTGTCTTTAACAATGCTAATCCAAGCCTATGGACCTGTGAACCATATTTGCAATACATTGCAGTGGGATGAATATTTTAAGTCCAACACAAGAAAATTCCTTCTAAAATCAATGGGAATTTTTTCTTAATCAGGTTTATGGGATTGGTTACTGCTTGAAAAACTACTGTTGTTCATCTCAAAAGACCCTCCCTGATGGGCTCCTCTTTTTTACCTGCTGCTCCTCTTTGCATCTATGAGATCACTGTGCTACCTGGATGGTGACATGCTGTGTGTATGACTGAGAGAGGCTGGGACTCAACAGTGGAGCTGCAAAGCCTGGTTGGGCTCTTGTGACTGCACAAGAGGCTGTGGATGTGCCTGAGCTTGGCCTGCACAGCACATGGCCTCCACATCATCCCCATTCCCAGACCTGCCACTCCATTGTCAGCCTCTGATGGTAATACAGGCATCTCAGACAGAAACTGCTGCCTCTAATTTTAAAAGAATTCTGGGTCTGACTTCAGGTTTATTCTGAGATAAATAAGGTGCCACACCTTGAGTGCTGTGTCCAGTTCTGGGCCCCTCAGTTTGGGAAGGACATTGAGACGCTTGAGCGCGTCCAGAGGAGAGCAACGAGGCTGGTGAGGGGCTTGGAACACAAGCCCTGTGAGGAATGACTGAGGGAGCTGGGGGTGTTTAGCTTAGAGAAAAGGAGACTCAGAGGTGACCTTATCACTCTCTACAACTCCCTGAAAGGTGGTTGTAGTCAGGTGAAGGTTGGTCTCTTTCTCCAAGCAGCAACTGATAGAACAAGAGGTCACAGTCTCAAGCTGCACCAAGGGAAATATAGGTTAGATGTTAGGAAAAAGTTTTTCACAGAAAGAGTCATAAAGTTCTGGAATGGCCTGCCTGGGGAGGTGGTGTAGTCACCATCCCTGGGTGTGTTTAAAAGAAGACTGGATGTGGCACTCGGTGCTGTGGTTTAGTTGAGGTGTTAGGGCACAGGCTGGACTTGATGATCTTTAAGGTCTCTTTCAACCTAGTCATTCTGTGAATTCTGTGAAAAGCAAAAATGCTCAAGCATTTTGTCCTGTACTTGCTTCACCTGTCCAATCGAACAGAAATTATTACTGTGGTATTTGTATGTCTGCCTCAGAAGCTAAAATCCCTATTAAGTCATTCTGTTGCTAAAATTAAGAAAGCAAATCTATCAAACGGGCTTTTATACCCTCCAGGTCCATCATGTCTCTAGTTTAACAAGTAAAAAAAAGGAACAAGAAGATAGACAATATTCTAATGGGTAAAGCAACTACCCTTTGCACAAGTGGCTTTTAGGCCTGAGCATATGCATTTGACATACTCATTTTCTTAAACTGTTTACTTTCATGGATCTCTCCTCTGTGGCTGACATCTGTGTATTGGAATCAGTTCTGTCTTATCATCATTGCCATGGTTACCTTATCATCATTATTGTATGTATGTCTTGCTATATTACTACTGCATATGTCTTACCAAAATTCCCTAATGCAAAATTATCCCAGAACTCACTCTGTACACATCCCTAACTACTAAGCATTGATATCTTTTATAGTCTGTTTCCCAGCTAAAACAAAGATGACTTGAACTTCTCTGCTGAAATAAAGCTGTTTGCCCTTTCTGGGTAGAGAACAAATTGCTCCATGCATCATCTTCAGCATAAGTCAATTGCTTACATCAAATGCAAAAAAAAAAAACCCTCCTACTTAACTGAGCCTCTCAGCAGCCTGATTTGCCTTATTTCCATTATTACATGGCTAAAAATCACAGGATTGTTGATATCTGCAGCAAGGAAGGCATGTCAGCTTCTGAAATGAGGCTATCATGAGATAGCAAACACAGAGATCATTGCAGCGGGGTAGGACACATCTCAAAGCCCAGGACAGAGAAAAGTTTGGGTTTGAGATGAAAAAATCTTTGCTGGGGGCACCATGCTACAGGGCCACAAAAATTATCCTATGAAGACGTGCTGAGAGAGTTGGAATTGTTCAGCCTGGAGAAGAGAAGCCTCCAGGGAGATCTTACTGTGGCCTTTCAATACTTAAAAGGAGCTTATAAGAAAGATGGGGAAAGGCTTTACAGTAGGGCCTGCAGCAATAGGACAAGGAGTAATGTTTTTAAACCAAAAGAGGGTAGACTAAGTAGATAAAGATTCAGACTAGATACAAGGAAGAACTTTTTTATGATGAAGGCAGTGAAACACTGGAACAGTGACTGTAACTTAGCTTAGCACTAACTACCAGATTTCCCATCCCATTTATCTTTATTATAAGAACCAAACCTTACTACATGCACAGGCAGAGGCTTTGAATATGTTGTGATAATGAATGCCATTATGAGGTTAGAGTACAGTGGTGTGAAGAAAGTGATTCACCACTGGGAAAATACAAACAAATAAATTTATTGGATGATACATTGCCTAGATGCACGATTCTAGGTTTATAAACAAGGGGTTATATATTCTTCCACAACTATAATCTAATATTACCAAACTGGAGAATACCAAATACAGGTAAGATATTTATAACAATTCCAGTGATAAGAGAAATGAAATCTTAAAGAAATACAAGTAAATAACAGAACCTCTAATAAGAGAGGACATGGTAGTAGTAATTTAGCAGTGAAATTTTTCTTCTTAAGCTAAGGATGACTGGCAGTTTGTAAGTGCAGCTAATTGACCATCTTCTAAAGTGGAAGTGGAAACTGGGAAACAAGGTCATCGTGATACAGCAAGTATAGAGATCATCATAATTTTTAACCAAAGGCAAATAAGACAACACTTGTCTTGTCACGTGTTCAGATTGCATGTCACTAGCCAGACCTTACAGTGATCCCATCATCCCACTATACCTGCAGTTATGGAGCATGGAAAGGACTACTATTACGTGGTAAAATTGTCATAGCACTGTAGAGATACTGCTCTATCCTCTGCTGACATCCAGGAAGTTTTCTCTGAATGTTTATTATAGCCATTGCAGCTTTGGGATACCTCAGGGGTTCTAATTTGCTAGGGAGGCCCAGCTGAATGATTGCTAACTTGGGAATATCTTGGCGTTGGAAGAAGGTCATCATTTCAGGATGGCAGAGGCAGCAGGGCTCTTGCTGCCAGCCAGTCTCTCCTGGAGCATCACTGAGAGGCCAAGTGTGGAGGGATAGAATTCTCCCAACAGAGACAGCCCTTTAGCTCTAAAAAATTAAATTCCTTAGGCAGCAGTCATTTTTCTATCTTTACCATCCATCTGGGAAATGTGGACTGTGTTCATTACACCAAACAACTTTCCAGGGTCCATGCTCTCTAGAAAACTGCACTGATGTTCAGGCTGGGTTGCCCCCTCCCTGTAGCAGAAGTTGGAATTCCCCAGCTGCTGAGATACTTTTCTTTCTCCAGGATTCACTGGAGTGAGTCCAGAAGAGGGACACGGAGATGCTTCCCAGATGCACTCCAGTATGTCAATGTCTCTTGTGTACTGGGGAGCCCAGGTCTGAACCTAGCACTCCAGACACCTCACCAGGGCTGCACAGAGAGGAAGGATCACCTCCCCTGACATGCTGGCAGTGTTCTTTGCCATGGGACTACTGTGCAGATCCCTATCCTTTTCCAGCCAGGCTGAAGCATCCACGAGACAAACTGGTGACTAACATACAGCCTGTCCTGGTTGTTTAGGAAAATACAGTTTGTAACCTGAATTGAAGAGCTCTGGTGAATCCCACAGCATAATAATTGAGTTAAATGCAAATTACTTCATCATTTATGACGTTTCAACAATGCATGTGCTCTTATAAACTAATTGGAATTAAAAAACCCTGGCTTTCCTTGGGTGCTATTGGGCTTTTCCAAAGCCTGCTGCTTTGCACCGTCTGCATGCAGGGTCGTGTGTGATTACCCAGACCCTGCACACATGGGGAAGCTTTATGAGCTTTGAGATCAGCTCCAGATGGTAGCTCAGTGCTCTCTTTTTCCCAGCACCCATGGGATGCCTGGCTAGCAGGAAGTGGATGCAGCCCAAGGCAGCACAGGGCAGAAGAGGAGAAGGAGGTTTCTCAGCAGGGCTGGGGGCAGAGCTGGCCGTGACAGACCCTCAGGGATGGGCTAGCAGAGAGGCATGAAGTTCTTACAAAAGGTCAACTGCCCCATGCCTGAAAATTACTCAAGAGGCCTTGCTTATTATGCAAGCCTCAAGAGGGCTTGTTAATTATTATGTTTATTATGGCAAGATGCTCTAGGATAGCTTGGTGTGAAATGAGCTCATTTGTTAAAAGTGACCTTAAAATGTGAAATGCAGAGCCTGGTTCTCATCTTGGCACCTTCTCCAATCAATAACATCAGGGAGACATGAGAGGCCATCTCAGAATTGCAATGTGCAGCATCAGCATCAATGAGGTGGAAATTAGTCTGAGGTTCACAAACATTTGGGGCTTGTCTTTTAATCACCTTTGTCTTCATAAAATTATTGATGATACTTATTTTATCTCCATTTGGTCCTTCCAGGAGTATGTATTCCATGAAAAGGAAGGAATGGAAATTTATCTAAAATGCTGCAGGGAATCTAGAATTATGACTGCTCATTTGAGTGGGGAAAAAAAAAAAAAATGTTGCTCATCTCTGTTAAAAGATACGGAGAGAAAAATAATTTTTCAGACTTGGGTTTCACTTTGAAGAGCAACTTTTTGGGTGAAGACAACTTTTGGATCAGCCAAGGCTGATGTTTCGTAGTCTGGCTGTGCCTGTACCACTGAGTCCTGAAGAGTCACAGAGGTTTAACCCATGGCAGCAGCTTAGCATGGCATGTTGGAGCTGTGTTCTGCTCAGGTCTTACTTTCTCATTAAAAATTTAGGTAGTTCTGTTTTGCTCCATCTTAAACAAGTCAGTGACCCTGAGTTTTCTGGCACATCTCCAGATGTGGCCTTCTGTAGGAAGAATTTTGGGTCCTTCTTGTATTCATTAAAAATAAAGGAGAAAAACCCTTACAACCAAGGATAGTGGCATTTGTCAGCTCCATTTTGCTTAGCTCAACTGAATTACTGTCTGCCAAATGGGCAAACTTGAAAGATACATTTTCACCCATCTCCTTCAAAAGTCCTGTGTCATTAGAAATGCTTAAAAATTGCAGGTAGAAAAATATCATCTTGGCTCTCCATTTTGACCCCTTAGCTTTACAGAATTCCTTATTATATTATTTTGACTGTTGCCTTTTCTAACGTGGCCATACATATCCAGAGCTTTTCGTTCAGAAAAAAAGGTCTTTCTACACTATTTCCTGATTATCCTTATTAACTTATTATTGAATTTAACTTTCCAGTTTTTGCTTTCACTTTTATAACTTCCAGCAAAAGGTGTTCCTAAAACTATAGATGAAATACAGGAACTGCTGGCAAAGCAACACAATAGCCAGAGGGAGGGGGGGATGCCTAGGGCAACTTCTACCCTGGTTGGTTAAGCAGAACTTCCACTGACATCCTGAAACAGATGAGGTCCTGATAAAAACAGTCATGACTGACTGTTGTGCTATCTGGCTGCATTCTAGACTTTTAAATGAATTTGAAAGCAGGCAGGCATCTAATCTTTTTCAAAGGAGCAGCCAAGACAGAAAAGAATTTTGCTATGCAGTTTTGCGGCTAACAGTGTACAGTGAAGAGAATCCTGACCAAACATGGTGTAATACCCATGTCCTTGAAGGAGACATTTATGTTGCCTGTAGGACACATTCATATTACCCACCGTTGCCCACCCAAAAGCTTAACAAGTACTTTACATTCCTGTAGGAAGTATGAAAGATGCAAGGGATGGACTGGCCTATGGAAGTGTCCATTTCTGCCTGGTAGCAAAAGAAGATATCCAGGAAAACGAGGATGGAGCTGGCACTTGTCTTTTCAGGGGCAAATCTGAGAGAACTGGATCCCAGCACAAATTTAATTTTTGTAAGAAAAAGAAGCAAAGCTCAAGATTGTTTGCTTTTGATAGAAATGTCCAGGTATTTGAGGTGCTCCTAAAGCAGTGCTTGAGATCAGTAATATTTTGTGGCAATCATGTTCAGGAGTTGAACATGTAGATGAGGAATAGGAGAATCCTGTTCCAGTTTAATCAAGGTCTCCCACACCACTTGCTGTCATTGAGCTGTGGGTGAGACTTAATTTTGTGAACTCCACAGTGCTTCAGCTGGTCTACACCTGTCTTACCCACCTCACTGCTTGTTTCACTCCCTCTGCATATGGTACTGAGCTTCTGCTCCATGTGCCAAGTCTCCTTTTCTTCATAGTGAGTCAGTGGCGGAGTAAGGATGCAAATAAATAGATTCACATACTTCTTCCTTTATTCTCTGAAGGCCTAATCCAGGGGTGATTGATTGCAGCGAAGGAAGTAAAGGCATCAGACCTTGATTTGAGAGTGATTCTGCTGAAGAACAGGGGAGCAGTACATTTGTGTAGGATACACATCTGTGACACCAAAAGAATAAGTCCCGTTATCTGTCATCTTGGACTCCATGGACATGGTTTTTCTTCCAGCAAAATGTTAAATTCTCCAAGTAAGAAAAATTCTTTCACCATATCTTTGCATCTAAAAGCATTTGCTAAAGGATTCACTTTAAAGATGGAGAGAACTATTATTCTCTGACCTCTTATTTTGAAGTGAATACACAAGGTAGATTAAAGTGTTATTATTGCTTGATCAAACAATGTACTTGAATGTTTGTTGGGAAAAAGGTTTTCCAAAATACAGAAAAGTGTCTTTTCATAGCACAGTGTCAGACCTCTTGATGAATTACAGAATGTCACCCAACTGTGATTCCTCTTGCTCAGACCACGAATTGTGTTTGCATACATTGTGTAGGCTCAGTATTTCCCCATAATATAGGCATATGGAAAAGAAAAAATGAACCAAAATGAAACAAAACAAGCAGAGAAGACACATTTGTACTGCCTATGAGAGCAATCAGGACCACAATTATCTAGTGCAATTCTATTCAGATACCTGAATAAGGTAAATTTGGTTTTGGAATAAAAGTGGTTTGTGCTCATGAAAACAAAACATGCCCATGAATCTCTCAGAAGACTAAATAGACAGAGAGCAGGAAATGTACAGAATGGGGTAAAAGAGGGCACCCCTGTGCATGACATTCTCTTCAGCAGATTCACTAAGGTTTCCTGGCCACTGCCAGCCAAGCTCCAGTGGGATTTGCCTTGTTTGACTGAGAGGTCTGCAAATTAGCAAAGGTTAATTGTACATTGGAGCTGAGCACCCATGGGTCTCGGTATGAAAAGAAGAAAAGCCCTTCCAGAGGCTGGTTCATGCATTCCAAGGCAGGAGTGTAAAAGAACTGAAAGGATCACAGTCAATGTTAGCCCACCGATCGTTACAAAAAGTCTGCCATATGGACCCGAGATGTTTCCCCACTTCAAAGCCAGTTGTTTGAGGCATCCCAACACCTTTAAGCCATACCCTTAGCCATGGAAAGCCTAAGAGCTCAAGTCAGATTTCAAAGGATTTGGTATATGAATAATAGGGAATTTGGAGCTAAAGCATGATTAAGAGCCCTAGGTGGGACTGCAATGTGGCGGTAACTTCAGCCAGATTTATTACCTTGCTACCTGGATAATATCCTTGGTTAATTCCTGCAGCTTCTGCACTTGTATTTGCTGCAGATGATCTGCTTCCCTGTGCCTTTTATCACTATGTGATCAGATATTTCTTTGAAGCACCTTTTTTATTTAGGCACCAAGAACACAGGAAGCATTTTCCTTAGCAAAATTTGAAACCTCTTTTTTCAGCCGGAATATTGCCCAAAGAGGTTGCCTGTCTTGTAGCCTTGGCCCCAGGCCATGCAGCAGTTTGCTCCACTTGCTATTTCTAGAGTATAACTCCTAAAAGGATTTCTTGTCATCTTTTTACCTCTGACTCACAGCCCCAAAGTAGACTCTCAAATATTTGCATTAAAACCTCCACACTATGTGTCCTGATCTTCGCATGAGCCAATAACTACTGCTGAGTAAAGGAGCATTTACTCAACACCCCCTCATGGAGAACTGCTGCTTTTTCCAGTGGTTTCAGTAAGGTTTTGGAGTTAGGCAAGCTCCTTAGAAACCACTCAAACTTACTCATAACAGTAAAATACCAAATTCTTTTCTGAACCTTACAGACTTCTTAGTGTCAGCAAAGTTTCAGCATGTGTAAGACTTTTGTGTAATGAACCATGCTAGCATGTAATATTAATTTTGTGGCCCTTCAACCTCTTCCATCCAACCCTTCCTCTGTTTGCCATGCTTACCTGTGCTGTGATGCTTAAACATAGGAAGAAATCTCCTTAGGTCAGGGACCTGTCAATCAGTTAAAGTCTCTAAAGTGCAGCACACTTCTAACAGGTCTGTATTAATAATGAATCACATTTGCTTTCTAGATGTGCAAACACTTACTGCAGTTTTCTCTCCTGTGTGTCAGAGGGGGTAGGGACTCACTGTACCCAAAGAGCAAAAAGCCACTACTACAATGGCAATGTCAGCTGCTGTAGCCCAGCTGGGACAGGAAGGACAAGACCAACCTCCTCTCTACTAGCAGCAAACTTTTGATCATAGAAGTCCCTCCACAACTTCAGGCAAACCAAGGCATTAAAATGGGCATAGAGCCCAGCATGTCCAGTTTTACTGTGGTGGTATTTAGAGACTCAAGTTTCACTACATCAAAGAGAAGTCAGACAGTTATCAATCAGCATGGATGTTTTTCCTGAGGTAAGACAACCCCTATTCCTTCCCCTTTCCTTGTAGAATTTAAAGAACTCAGGCAAGAGCTCACTTCAAAGACAGGTAGGTGAGGAAACAGAGGGAATATTGACTTTTAAAGTAACTTCTTCCCTCTATAGGATTAAGGAAGTTGGGTGGGTAGATAGTCACCTCGTCTTCCTCATAATTTTCCTCTTCTCCTGAGCACTGAATATTTTTCTCCTCGTTTCATCTCCAATCCCAACATACAATCCATCAGTCTCCTCAGAGGATAGTCCCCTGACATGGCAAACACAGGGGGAAGGAAGAGACCAAGTAAAATCAGCCCCACTGCAAGACGGTTTAAGCACCCTTGCCCTTCCTCTTTATCACCGTGCCCCAGTGCACTGCCAGCTCCAGTGCAAGTGAGGAATGGGTGGTCAAGACACAGGCAGACCAGGGTAGGGTCCCCAGGGAACAGGGCTGAGAGAGTTCTTGTTTCCACCATGAAGGAAAAGCATAAGGGATACATAGCTCGACGTGGTTACATCTGGAAAACGTATTATTGCCTCTGATGGCAGCAGTAGTTTTCCATTGACATTATTAAGAACCACAGCAGACTCCTGCTCCACTCATTTTGTTTGCTGGCATTTCCATTTCTGTTGCATTCTGAGACTACCTTGTCTATTCATGTTTAGGACACAGCCAGTGCCTGTCTTGCCAGTTTCTATAACACATTCTGCTTTTATTTTAGCTCAAGTGATTTGTATTTCATGATAACCCCATCATTTTTGGAGTTTAGCAGCTATCTTCTCTTTGAGTCACATTTTTCTGCCTGCTATGGATCAGTCTCCCACCATCCCAGAGCTCTGACTTGGGTAGCCCAGGTGAATAGCTCTTCCTGTGGGTGGACAAAACTTCCAAAACCAATAAGGCCGGCAAGCACTTGCAATGAGTCCACTGTGACCTCTGGACATCCCAGCTTTGAGTATTGTAATTCCTGCAGCCATCAGCTATCTTCAGAGGCTTGTCATCCTGCCTACTGCCAGCTGTCCTCCCGTCTCTCCTCATGCTGCTGGCTGTACAGCATGAGAGCTGTTGGAAGCAGCAATTTCAGGAAAACTGAAGAAGTCACCATGTGACTTTAGTCAGACATTAGATGCTGCCTGGTTGCAGCTCAGCAGACTCTCACCTGCATTTCAGCAATGTCACATCTCCTTCTGCGTTGGCCACCACTCTGCATAATTTCTACAGTGTGTACAAGAGCATGCTGTGAGCAGGAGATAAACTCTTTGTCCACACATGTGTTTGCTGTAGCTTTAGGAATCACCTCACTGTGTACTAACAAGAGGTTTTAAAAAACGAACATCAAATATAAAGATGTGAAAAAACTGCCATCTGATCCAGAAAGGAAAGGTTTAAGCTGTCCCTGCTCTTTCAGCCACTGAAACAGCCTGAAAATTGACTGACCTTGCACTGTATGAGTGTTTGTTAACAAACAGAGGCTTTGCTGGCCCAGGGAGGGAAGGGGGCTCTTGAGTATTGTTTCTCTGCCTGAAGATGAATGCCTGTCCTCGCCTTACAGAGGTACAAACCCAGTACTGTTAGTAGCTGCACCTCAGCTGGTGGTAGCTGCTCTGACAAAACACTCTGGGTAGTATTTTTCATATTATTTTCCTCCTCATACCTCCCAAGACTCTATTTGCCTTTTCTTAATTATGGCTTTTCATTAACTACTCATCTTTATTTCTTCATGACTGATTACCCCCAGGTTCTTTCCCTGCACTGCTCTTGTCCACTCATGGATACCCTTTTTGTATTTCCATCTGCAATTCTCTTAACTGTGCTGAGCCTATACTTGTCATATTTCATTCTTTCCTGACAGCCCCCCTAATTCATCTAGGTCATTGCACTAGATCCTAGATTAATAATTACTGTCCCAGAGTGCTGGGTCATCACTGTACTTACATTTCTTCCACTCCTTTCCATATGTTTCTCTTAACTATCTTAAGAAACACCAGGACTCTGTGAAGCCCAGCCCTTGGGCAGGGATGGGGCATGGGGAAGGCAGAGGCAGTAAGTGATTTTAAGAGAGCTTCAATCAGACATTGAGGTTAGTGAAACCACTTTCACAGAGGTAGGATAGGTCATATCACCGAGAGATTCAGCAAGCTAAATATGTGAAGGGGAGGTAAAGGATGTTCATCAGCACCGTTCTGACCCTCCCATAAAAATATACTTCACTGACTTAATACCCTCTTTGACTCTTATGCAAAGCTGGTCACTGACCACCCAAGGCCTTCTGACTCTTTGCCCTTTGCTGTGAGCAGCTCTTTTACTGTGTAAAGCCCTTTCTTGTTGCATAAATTTTCTGTAAGGGTCATGCAAGAGCAACCACAAGAGAGACCCAGGAAAAACATGGTTTATGAATTTGAGGGATGATAGGGAGAAAATTGCAGTCAGTTGGCACAACTTAGGAAGGTGATTAGAGGGGGGAAAAAAAAAGCCCTATGTGCAAAAAGATTAAGATAGACAAGAAGCAGAAAAGCAGGAGAGACATTACTGTCCTCAGTGCATGCATGCCCTTGTCCAGTTGTTAGCCCAAGCTAACAGTTTTATTGTGCCCTCAGACCCTCCCACCCTAGGGGCATCAGCTGGGAACTTAATCATTGCAAAAGAGCTGAGAATATTTCTTCAGGGGGAGCAGGTCTTCTCTGACCTAAGCACTCACACCAAACCCAGCCAAAGCAGCTAACAAACAAAACTCAAAGGTATGACAGAGGCGTGAACAGGTCTCCTAAAGCCATCTGCATCCACTCTCCCACAGCAAACAGCCTTATCTCCAAATAGTCAGTACTGTCCCCAGCAAACACAGCCACGTGTCTTGACATGGGTGCCTCAATGGCTCCAAACTGCGGAGCAAATATCACCTCTTGTCTTTTCTCCCATCTGCCCGGGACACTGTCTGGAGCAGGCACTTGCAGCTTCTGCAGAGTACTGATTGAGCCCCACACGGTATGGGTTGTCAGAGCTGCAAAGGCTCTCGAAGCCACCAAGAGGTACATGCAGGATAGTGAAGGCTGATGTAGTGTCTGCCCTGGAGTTGGATAACTACAGCTTCTGCTTAAATGGACTAATCACTGCAGGGCCCTTCTAGGAAAGATCGTGCTAATTACATAATGTACAGCTCATGATGGAACTTGCATCCTAACAGCATTTCACTGGCATGGTAGCTCTTTCCCACCTTTCTAGATGTAAGTTGCTCCCTGTCTGTGCTGAAGGACAGGATGGAGCAAGCCTGGAGCCTGCCTTACCTTGCTCAGGGTTGCACGGAACTGGCATGTCAGAAGCGTCCTGTCATCCCGGGCAGTGCTGCAGAGGTCACATATCAGTGATGCACTGAAAATGGGGGTCTAGGTGCTGCCTCTGCTTGCACGGACTGCACTTTTGGACATTGTGTGGAATGGTGCTGAATAAACAGCATGTCCTTTACACTGGGCAGGAGAGTGAATGCCTGATGTGGAGAGGGGACACAGGTTAGTGCTACAAAAGGGAGCAGTTTGCTGTGTACTGAATGCTTTTTGGTGCTGTAGTGCACAACACCTGCTTGGGACCTTCCCAGCCACCTCAGAGCAGTGGTAGCTGAACTTATCTGATGGCTCCACTGAGTGTCCAAAAAAATCAGAGCCTCTTTCCATTGTTTGTGCTGTGACAGTACCTGAAAGGCTAAGCCAGGTGGTGCTCTATGGCCTGGCACAAACGCTGAGTCAGAGACATTTGTCACTTTGAGGAGCTGATGCAAGAGCCACCACGCTGGTCATCACTGGGGCTGCAGTCTCTGCAGAGGAACCAGAACCAAAACTCTGATTCATCTTCTGAGCTATACGTGAATGCTAAGCTTCAAATGCACACTTGACTCTTACACAAACCATCAGAGAGAAATCAGGCTGTGAAATTCTTCCTGTCCTCCACTTCGCAAGAAGAAATATTCTGGTTAGTTGGGTCTCCATGACTGTTCAGAAAGAGACCTGTTCTTTCCTGACTGAAGGAGAGAGAGAGATTCAAGACAGACCTATTTGCTGCCTAGTAAACTCCATATTCAACCTTTTCCTTTCACACTGATACAGGAACTGTGCATGAATGCTCCTGCCACTCTATGAAGGATGTGGTTAGATCCTCATCTGCTTTACTAAATGTCTGACTTGCCTGCCTCTTGGAACATAGCAAGATACTCCTGTTCGCCATGGAGACCATCCCCTGTCCTCATCTTTTAAGACTAGATACTCCTGCATGCAGCAGCAAGAAAACTTCCCCATCCTGTGGAGTGCCTGTGAGTCCCTGGGCCATCACTCTGCTCTGCTCCTAGTCACTTCTCCAGGGCACTCCAGTCACTTCTGGAGTGAAACATTGCACTGTGTAAAACATTGCACTGCCCGCTCTGCTGGGGTCACTGGCTGGCACTGGGGCTGTGCCACGGGGGTGCATCTGTGTCTCAACAGAGGTTTGTCTCATTCATCCACCTGATAGTGGAGCTGCACATAACAAACTAAGGTGCAGGGCTGACTTCCTCTGGCAAGTTCATGTCCTTATCCTACGCCTCAGTTTACCCTTTCATTACATGGGGTGATCACACCTGCCTGCCTGCAGGTTGGCAAATGTTATCTTTTAGGCTTCAGATGGGAGATATTGTAAATGTTGGCTCTAATAATTTTTATGTCACAAGCTGAAAATACAGTTTCAAGTGTTCTCACCAGGAAAAGTGATATTTGTGGAATCAGGAAGAACTGGGCATCCCTGATGCGTTGCCGTGCTCCTTTCCTTCCCTTCCCATTGCAGTGATGCAACTGCAGGCAAAACTTGGCAAGGGGAATTTAATAGTGAATTAAAGTGTAGGAGGCAAGGGAAAGAGGCTGATGTCACAGCACAGCTAATATGCAACAGCCAGACCTACCTGGGCTGGTGGATAATGAGTTGTCGGGATTATATGTGGCAGCAGAATGGCTTGTTTCGAGGTGGAATTATTGAACTGATTATGGGCAAGTTCTTGTATCTACGTCCCGCAAATAAATAGTTCAAATAATGAGCAGCAAACAAGGCAAGACACACACCAAGCCAGGAGAACAAGGAGACAAAGTATTATCTGTCAGAGAGAGACACAAATTGAAAAAGGGGAGTCATTAAGAGAAGGAGATAAAGCTGGGGAGGGGGGAGAGTGACAAGGAAGAGAGACAGTGTTGCTGTAATATGGGAAGCACTCATTTTTTAATGATATATATCCCCAAAGAACATCATGAAGATACCTGGCTGCTTTGGTATGTCTGGACTGTATGTGTCATGCCATGACACTGCTGTATGCACCTTTCCTGGTCTGTGTGCTGCTGCAAGCCTGGTGCATCCCTGTGAGTGATGAACTACTTTCATCAGTTTGCACTAAATGTTGAGAATTAGTTGAGCTATAAGCCATATTTCATGTTAGGTTACAGGGGAAAACAGTAGGAGATAGGATTTATGCTCTCTGTATAAATGAACTTCATAAGCTTTTCTTCGCAAGGGAAAAAGAAATTGTGTCTGATAAAGTTCTGCACTAAAAAAAAAAAAATTAAAAAATAGCATTTCTAAAGTGGGAAAAAAACAACTTTTGTTATCACTGGTGATTAATTGAATTGATGTGTAACTGTTGTTCCAGAGCAGTGAAGATTAGAAACGGTGACAGACTATGCCCTAGTGGTCCCAATTCTGCTATTACCTGAAATTACAGTCCAAAGCAGACTGACTAGTGTGCCCCACAAATTCATAAAAATTCAAGAGCCACTCTCACCAGTCTACTTTTGATAAATTCTTCTTGATTCAGTAACCTTTCTTAATGGAATTTCTCTCTCTCTTCCTCTCTTTTCTTTTACCTTTTTTTTCCACTTCGGTCCACACATTTATTATTATCCCTCCCACTCTCCTCCGTGGGAGTGCAGACCTCTGACTAAAAATCCATGTTGTAATCTGTACAGGAATTTACTGATGGTGCATGACAGAAGGGACTTAAAGAAAATTATGCATTTCTCAGGTCTACCCTAGGGCACACAAATCAAAGGCTCTCCTGAACACTATATAGTAAAACTGAAAGTAGCTACACTTTATATGGAAATTAGATGATCCTAGGATATAACCCAACTAAACATATATCAAAACATAGCGACAATGAAGGTGGAAACTACTTTTTCTTTAGAACCTCTATTTTGTTTTATTTTTCCTAAAATATGCCTTTTTCTTCAAGGATGAGAAAAAAAATCCCACTAGGAATATGCATTCACTGGACAGGCTCCAAAGCTCGTGGTTCTTTTTTCATTTTAATTTTGCTTTTAGATGACCTTTTTTTTTTTTAACCTTAGGAAAGGTATTTAGAATAGTTCATATAGTAACAAATACCTTGATCTCCTATGGACTGAATCAGAAAGGGAAGGGCTTAATCAGGGAGCAGGGAGTAATATCTCATGGCACTTTTAGGGCAAGGGACCATATCTAATTTTGCTTTCTTTTTCTCTAGATTCTTGCTTGTTTTATAACAAAACCAAAACATAAAGCGTAGCAATGTGATATCTCGTACATAAAGCCTGCTGTTTTTCCTCACACTGGCTCCTTCCTGGGGGATGAGCCATTAACAGCAGAGCCCCTCCAGCTGCTGTTGTTGATGGCTGTACAAAGGCAGCTGCCACATGCAGGCTCATTGCAGCTGGGACATAGATCGTACAACATCTGGGTTTGTGTCACTTCCCTCCAGGGCTTCTGCACACCTTTCATATTCCATTTTTTAAATGAAATTGGGAGTAGGAGCTGGAGAGATCCATGTATGATTTCTGCACTGAAACAAAGCAAAGAGGGACAGAGAAGGTTCAATGCCAAAACCAAACAGAAAAGCAGAATAGATAAAAGGAAGATAGTGTTTATTTCGCTAGTACTCCTGGATCAGTATTTGAAGAATTAACTTTCTGCATTCTTTTGTACTGTCATTTTATAGCATGAAAAATCAGCTCATTTCAAGGCAGCATAAGAAAAAAAAGGAGATGACCAAGTTCAGCATCCCTTGGGGCTCTCCGTTTTGATGAGCTGATAGATTAACCCAAATGCTTTCCCACTTGCATGGGTGTGTGGGATCAGATTGCATCTTGCTGCACATCTCGACAGAGAGCAGTGATACAAGTCATCTCATCCATGAAGGCAACATGACACCAAAATAGAAGCAGGAAAGAAGAAACAGCTGGAACACAGAGCATGATAGCCGAGCAGATTTGAGTTCAGGGTCTTATTCTGTGACAGCCTTTCTACCTATAAATATATTAATTTTTCCATGCCTCATTTACATATTCATAAATTCAAGATGAAACTAGTTTTCTGTCTCACAGCTCCACTATGAAAGGTAAATGATACTAAATATTGTAACTTACTCTACTGCTGTTATACCAAAGTCTATTTAAGATATTGTTACCAAAAAGGAGGGGTATTTTATAGACAGTTTCCCTTTGTGTCAGAGGAGACCAGGTGGTGATGTCAGACTTTCAAAGGTCAACATGACACTGGAAGAAAACATTTACGCTTTCCCCCAAAATATGTAGAGGACTTGAGAAGTGGAAATCCATTGAGGGCACAATTGGAACAAACAATTCACTAGGGCATCATTATCTATCTGCCTGCTACTTGCATATATCATGGAAATATATTTCCATGTAATGCAGGTGATAGGGGTGAGTGTCTCCCTGCTGGGGAGCCGAAGGCAAGGGATTATCCCTCGTTACTCATGGGACCACATCAGTTACTGCATCCAGTCTTGAGCTCCTTGATACATAGGAAAGGCACCACCAATAAATGAGAACAAATTCAAAGTGCCAGCAAAATGGTCAGGGGCACTGGCCCCATCAGGATGTGCTGAGGGACCTCACTTTCTCAGCCTAGACAAGAGGCAAATTTGGGGGCAATTAGGAGCTACCTATCGCTGTGAGGAGGGCATCATGACACATTCTGGAGTCCTTCCCCACCTGAATGACTCCACCAGTCAAAATAGCTCTATCTTTGCTGGCAATGAAGAATGGAAGGCACAGACATCTTCTGCAGAAAGGTATTTGTTTATGTTTAAAGAGATAGCATATATAGATATAACAATTGGAAAAAGCCCTGTCCCTACACTGAATCGTGTAAGTATCTGAGGGTATAGAATAAGACCTGTTCAATGCCTGGGTCATATTTTTCAGAGGCTGAGATCTTTGAATTTCTTTTACATGGCAGATGAGATGTTTCCCCTTCAGTACACATTTTTAAACAGACATCACAGGTACCACTGAGAAATTGTTTTCTTACTGTATTTTCAGTCTTTCAGTTTTGAACAATACATAAAGTGTCCTAGTGAAGAGAGAAAAATGGCTCAGTGTTAAAAATGCCCCTATTTACTGCAGTGTCTTAATACTACTGGCATTAAAATGTTATTGTTCACACAAGCAATGGTGTTAAGGACATCAAGGCAATAAAACAGAAATCAGAGATAGTGCTTCTGCTAATAAGAAGGAAAAAACAGGTACCACAGCAAGTCCCTGGCTGTCCTTTCTGTCTCCCAGCCAGCTGTGTGCAGATGTATCTGCTACGTTGAGAAAGAGGTATGGTGACAGAAGAACCTGGTTTTCTGCATGGGAAAGAGAAAGGGCAGTGCATGTGTCCATCCTGTGGTGACCAGCCTGTACAAACCTGCTTGAGCTCAACTCTGGCAGCAGTGCATGGCTTTCTGCAGTCCCCTACCTTCTCCTGCCAGCTTTCCTAGCTCCACCAGGAGCATTAGGATTGTTATGACACACAAAGATATGGTCTTGGTTTCTTTATGGCTCAAGCAGGAATGTTAATTCCAACATTATGGCAATTCCTTTCCCACTTCACACGCAACCGTGCCCACTACACACAACTAACACTGGCTTTGGGTATGTCCCTTATCCCTGGGGGCTTCTCATGTATCACCCTGCTTATCTCTGTCTCACTAGTGCCACAGACAGGAGGGGAGGATTCACCCATGAATCTCCAGGCAGAGGCACATAAAGGGCTGTTATTTATCACTTCTTTTCCGTGTGAGAACGGCGGCGCGGCAATGCGGACAAAATCCCCGCTCAGCACTTGAAGGATCGCTGATGCTATCCGGCATCTCTGTCAGCTGAAAAAGCTTCAGTGTCCTGCAGGATAAAACCATACAAGGGTTGTGCTTAGTGTTCATTGTGCAGGCCAGGCACAGCTAGGCAGTATATCATCCTCCCAGAAAATGGCCAGGACAGCAACTCCGACATCAGCTACCGTGTTGAACAGCACTCTGTAATACAGCAGATGAAATTCAATTGCTTCCCAAAGAGCAAAGCAGATGCCTTCACCATCATGACCTGTCACAAGAAGAGTTATAAGTCACGAGCATGAGAAAGATTCAGCTCTCCTGCTTGGCCAACAAAATAAAATACTTGCTATTTTTTGGGAAAGTAAGAGTGTCATTCTGGGATGGTAGAGCCGTAGCGGCTGCTCAGAGAAAGAGAGGCTGTCCCACAGCTTCTCTTCTGGCACTGCAATGCCAGCAGGACTCTCCTCCCTTGAGCAGTGTATTTGAGGAATGTACGGTGCTTGCCAGCTGAATCACAGCTGTTGGTACAGAGAAGATTGATGGGAGGGCAGAGGCAGGTAAGTTCATCAGGAAATACGACCAGTTTTCTTTGGAAAGCAGTCCTTTGCTATAGGAGGGGAAATTATAGCATGAACAATGAGTAGAAGAGAATCCTGGACAAACTGCAACAGGAATATGGCATCCATCTGAATGAGAAATAGGAAAATAGATCAGGCAAAGAGCAGAGCAATAGAGAATAAAGTTGAGAGAAGATCTGTGGGTTTGCTTAAGGTAGACAAGGAAATATGAAGGAGATATAAAGTGGAATGTAGAATTTGGCTAGCAGCTGGGAGGCAATCAGGAATCCTGCAGTGGGTCTGGGAGGGGAAATAGAGTGAAGAAAAAGACAAAAATAGAGGTAGAAACAGAAATGAAGATGTTGCTGCACCAAATTTGCACAGGCTCTTGCGATGATGATTACCTGAGTGCCTATGTGCTGTGCTCCCTAACTCCTCCAGGCTGGGAGCACAGCACAGATGCCCACGTTGGCCCTGCATGAATCCTGCACAGCTCTGTAGGAATTACAGGCTGTGCAGCATATCTTCCTGGCCTCAGATTTGCACCTCCCCAGTAAGTCCTGCTTGCATATTGGCAGCCATGTGCTGCAGAGCCCAGGAGCCACTACCCGAAAGGCAATTATTTACTTAATGTTCATAAATTAATATCCAGCTCCTGGAGTCATCTGGCTCTTTAGGCTTTGGTGAGATGCTGTCTCTCTTTTCTTTTTTTTTTCCCAGTGCACACGAGATAGTGTGGAGCTGTTGATGTGTTTAGTACAAGTTTATCTTGAACACATCTGCTTATACCAAGGGAATAGTATGAACTCCCAGTGACCTGTAGAGCCTGCTTTCCTAATTAGCTGAGAAATATTCCATAATCAGGGTATTGCCATTTCAATGGAGTCTAAAGATAGAAAGGTCATGTTCTTGTCTGGGGTCACAAATAATCACTTCTCACTATATAGTTTCATTCTGACCTAGAGTTAACCAGGTGCAAAGCTGGTAAGCAGCAGGACAAGATTACATTGTCTCACAGAGTGCATCTACCCTGAGGCTTTGCCTTATGTTTTTCAGTCACATTTTTTCTTCCAACCTCTAACAAACATGTACAAACCCTTCAAGCATGACTGAGTAAGTGCTTTGAAACAATGCCGGGTTTTATGGCTGCGTTGCTGCAGGCCATCAGCCCCAAGAAGGTGCAAGAAGCACAAAAAGCTGAGAATGTGCCCTCCAGAGACACTCACAGGACCGCAGCACCTGCCAGCCCTTCTTGCCACTCACTCTTCATTTGCCTCCTGCCCACCTGTGTGTTGGTTTCTTTTGGTTATTTTATTTCATTTGCCCCCTGACTTTTTTTATTCTCCAGAGCAGCATTCAGTTCCTGGAGCCATCCAGCCTCCTCCATCCACTTCACTGCTTCACCATGGTAAGGAGGCAGAAACTGATTTCTCTAAGGGGCTCCACCACGTGGACCCTCTCCACCACATGAAGAGTTTGGGCAGGAGTAACTCCGGCACAGGGAACCATTCCCAGGTTGCTTCAAACTACTGACTGTGGTGAAAGCATTTCAGTTTGGAGTTTGGCAATGCTGATTGTAGCTTCCCAGAGGAAGAGCTTGGCTATCTCTGGTTTAAATACCCTATGAGTGTATTCCATGGTGCAAACGCAGACACAAATGTACTCAGAGGGGTGGGGGGAAAGGTGAACGTGAGATACCACAACATGCCAGCAGAATACACCATAACTGGATGGATAGCATGTGTAGGAGAAAAATCCACAAATGGCAATAGACAGTGACAGAGCTGCTCATCCAGACTGCAGGCTGATCTGAAGGGGCTAATACCCTGCCTTATCTTTCCATCTCTCCCAGTCTTCTCTCTGACTAGGCAATCTGTCACTACATCTCTACCCATCTCTACATCAAAAACTGTAAATCTCTGTACCTATGCCTTGTTCCTTCCTCCAACTGAGCTGTTTCAGGCACAAATGTAGGTTAGAACATTTCTCATATGGCTAAGCACACGTTTATGTCTGGGGAAAGGGACTCCACTGATTTTATGCCTTTGCTAGAGGGTTTCTCCCTACCTTCAGAACATCTATTTCACAGCAGGGACTGAGAATTGGATTACGTTTGTGTGATGGATCTGTATGGCTTCTCTACAAAGCAGGCACAAAGCCTGAAAGCAGGGCACCTTCGGTTGTAGGAATGGTCTCCCAGACTGGAAAGCAGAGGCACAAAAGCCACCAGGAAGTGTTCACCCAGCACAGGAATAGTTCCCAGGAAGCTGTGTGTTGTTGCTGTGGAAATTATAATTACAGTTCAATTAACAC
The DNA here is from genome assembly GCA_013397155.1 of Irena cyanogastra. Taxonomy (NCBI): domain Eukaryota; kingdom Metazoa; phylum Chordata; class Aves; order Passeriformes; family Irenidae; genus Irena; species Irena cyanogastra. The sequence goes on from VWZV01003985.1 coordinate 64,194, forward strand.
TTGAAGATCAGTGCTTTCTCTTTGTCAGCAGTCAGGCTTCCTGGTGTTACCTGCAGGAATTCTGCTGTGGATTAATAAATAGGGTGACATGATCTCAGACAGATAGGTCTCTGCCCATCCTCCTCCTCTCAGCTACATGCAGTCCAAACTCTGTGAAATCCTCCTGGAAGCCCTTGAGAAATGTTCTTGCTTATTTCCAAAAAATATAACATTTATTCTGAAAAAAAAAAAAAAAAAAAGGAAGCATTGGTTGGTGAACTAAGTTACATTGTAAAAAATCCCATTGGCACCCTCTGGGAAATTCACAATGACTGCTCCTTTGTCCAGGGTCAGTGTCTCTTGGGCATGTCCCCTTACAGGCTGCATATGTTTGCGGATGCTCACTGTTGTATTTGTTGTTTTGTTTGCACAGCGAAATAGTGCCAACATCCCGTTTTTTTCACAGGACAGTGAAACTGTGATGGACTGACTTAGTTCTTGCAGGAGTAGCATTCAAACAGTGATTACTGGAGCTGAATAATTCAGAAAGTTTTCAGATAATCTTTCCTTAGGTCCTGATCTTCCCAAGAAAATGCTCATACTTAATTTTTTGCTTGCACAGTCACACAGAATTAAATGGGAGCATGACAGCACATTGAAAAATCATAAATCACCTTCCTGCATCAGGGCCTCAATCAGTGTGTTAATAGATATTTGATGGGCAAAAAAAGAGTAAATAAGTTTGCTTTGGCCCCATCTAAATTCCTTTTGTTTTCAGTGATAGTTTGGAAAACAGACCTTTTACAACAAAATAACAACAACAACAAAAAGGCAAGAGGAAACAGTTTTTAAAGCCACATATGGAAGTTCTTCTGAAAACCCAGTTGTATGCTTGCATAAACAAAGATTCAGCTGAGGTATCTGCACAGTGTTCCTGTCAGGAAACAGCAGCGACGCATATGATTTATCAAAGCACCAGCCACTACATGCCGTGGATATTTGCTCTCAGTCCACAGTGTTAAAGATTAGAAAAGGTATCTGTTGAATTCATTTGAATAGCAAATAGACCGGGGAATCACAATCTGTTCCCAGCTATTCAATGGATGAAAAAAGTAATTTATTGAATATATTAGTCTCTCAATTCTAGCAATTATTAGAGCAGAGTTAAAGATCTGAAGACAATAATTTCAGGTTCTATATATAATTTCTATAAGCAACTGATAAGTGATGTTAGGGCATGTACTTCCTGGCTTCCAGCTCAGTCACAAGTAGCTCGTAACAAATCCTCCCCACTCCCCATTCGGAGGCTGGCTGACAGTGCCCTCAGCCAAGCACTGGTGTAAGGATTTATAAGATCAAAGCATGGGTTAGCTACATTATTCTTGTGGAATTAGATTCTTGACCCCTGTTTGTAACTCACAAATTACAGTTATGAAACTTAGTCACCTACAATGCTTGCAAATTAATTTCAACAGCCAATGGAACAGCTGACCTAATCCATATTAGTACACAGGGAAAGGAATCTTGGACATTTGCATTTTGCATAAAAGCATGACTGAAAGTACTTCAAGGACAACTGGTAGGAAAAAAAAGCACTTTGGGGAGAGGAAAGACACTGGAGTTGTCAGTATCTGGTATTTCCAGGACCAGTGTTCAATTTTTGCATAATTTGCTCAGAAATTAAAGCAGGTTTTCCAACCCTCTTATCTGAGAGCTTTTCTCCCTAGTGTCCATCCTCTTGGCAGCCCCTGCATGGAGACACCAAGCTCCCAGCCATCCTTCCCTTAGAAGCCATTTCATCAACTCGAGTCAGAAGCAGCTGAATGCCTACAGAAGAATCTGGAAAACCAGCATTACATGTGGAAAGAAGAGGAGAGAGCACCAAAGAGATGGCGGATTGCCATTTTGTACTCACCCAATTAATATGCTCCTTCCTCCATTTGCTCTCTGGGTCTTTCCAGTCTCCATAATGCCTGGTGAACAGATCAAGGGGTGGAGCTGAACTGGTGACTGTCACCTTATAACATCTCTCCTATAAACACATAGTACTAGCACAGGCAGAAGGCACTGTCGTGCTGATCATCATCCTCTGAGTCAGCCATTTACAACCACCTTCTCCAGGCTGTCATCTTGCCACTACAAATTCAAAATCTGAGTCAGAACCCAATTTAAACTGCTATAATTAACAGTCCCAATTTAACCAAACCTAGCAGTTTGTCATGTTGCATTCTCTGCATACATCTGAGCATCTTGCATTTGGGCTACTTTGTTCCCTGCTCACCCCCTTCTCCTGCCAAGCAGCCCAAGTCCAAAGAGCACCAGTGGGTTTAGGCTCCCAGGCTAGAGTCTAACTGCAGCCTAACTATAAAATTCAGCCATGCTGGATTTGTTTGCTTGTTAAAAAGCGAAGTAACAAATGTCATGGAATGGGTGCTGCTGTGTGCTAATCTATAAATACTGATGAGTCAAAAGGGGGTGAAGTTCTGCAAGTGATTTGTCAGTGAAAAAGAGTTATTGTATAATGGAGTGGCACTCTGCAATGAGGCAGCTCTGGGGCAGAGAGCCCAGGTTGGCGAGGAAAAAGCCTGGGTGCTGCTTAAGGGAAAGACGAGTGGAAGCATCTTGCTTGCTGGTGAGCCCCAGGAAACTTGGACCAGCCAAGTTTTCTATGTGGAAGATAATTGTTTATTAAACAAGCTAAAAATGAGCACTATTTCCCTTGTTGTTCCTATATACTCCTGTTACTAACAAATGCTTCACTCTGAAGAGGGCCTCTGGTCACTGTGGATAGTTTAGGGTGTCCCTGCCTTCACTTTAAGGGAATTCCCTGCTTTATTTTTAGGGGGTTGCAAATAGGTGACTTACAGATTAACTCATGTTTTTGCAGCCACAGGTGATGCCAAAACTGTGGGTGTAAACATATTTCTGAAAAATGTGTCTTTTTAAGATTTAGGGAAGACTTTTTCCCCTCCACCTTCTCTCTTCTCTCCATTGCTTCCTTTCCTTTCTGTCACCATCCAGTTTGAATGACTTACTTGGTCCTTGCATTTTGGTGTTGTTTATTTTTGCAATTCTCTCTGGAGGCCACCACTAAGAGGTTCTGGCTCTTGACCCAAGCGCAACTGGAGAGCCATCCACTGCCCATACGTGTTTGCAATCTGCATGTGATGTGAATGGACTAACAGAGCTTATTCATGCATAATTCATACAGCAGATCAGCTGGAAAAAACTCCATGTCTGCAAATCTGATATAGGTAACTTATGCCCTAAACTGCACCCACTCTGCTGTCTCAGTACTTTGCTGTGATCCTGCTCCATCCTGTGGCTTCCTGTGGATGCCTGCTGTGTGTAACATTCTGTGAACACGTCCGGTTGAGCCCATTTCAATGGATTATTTTTTATCATACTTATGTATTGCTCTACTTCCTTACTGAAATACCTACATGTCAAAAATCACAGGAATTTTTGAAGAAGTCATTGAGAAACCCACAACTCTCGTGCTGGCTGCATCAAACAATTGTATTTAGGTGCCAATGAATATGTGGTCTTCTCATGATGTCCTCATCATTATTTTAGCTTCAGTTTATACAATGATATACTTATCACTGTATAAATGATCATTATATGTCTTGGGGGGAAAAGAGAAATATGTTTTTGACAGTACTTTTTAAATGTCTACAACTGTACATTTCCACATTGCCTCAGGAAAGTGCACAGTGCTCTTCCAGTCAAACTGTTGTTCTTCACTAGCTATTCAGAATGCGTGCATACACATAACAGACATACAATATTATAGGTCTGAATATGTGCTTGCATCTACAGAAAAAATCCAATAGAGTTCTCATTTATACTCACAGTGACCAAATTGAGAAATAAAAAAATCTTGCTTCATCCTACATATTTTTACTTCAGTGAATTATTTTTATTGATGTTGCAAGTCCTAATTTTAAATTCAGTTTTGATGAAAAAAGTAGCTGATCTTTTGCTGTTATTATACAAAATATATTTCTATCAAGTGGAAGGAAATACAATTTGTAAAATGACCAATTACATAATGATTACAATGGAGAAATATATTCTCTAATATAATTTGTTAAATGGAGGAATTTAATATGAAATAGTAGATTTCCAAATTTATACAAATAACACCAGATGGTGAGCAGCTAGTTTTAATTAAATTAGGTTTGATAATTATAGCTGTTTAATTTTTAGGTTTGACTCAGATTAGAAAGAATATATTATTTCCCTGTAAAATTATTTTTAGTTTTCTTCCAAGGTTGTGGATATTGCATTATTCACCGTGGCCTGGAGCAGCAGAGAGCTCTGGTCAACTTTCTGGCAGCTGATTTCGGCCAGCCTTGGTTCTGCTTCAGCAATCCAGAGGATGTTGCATGCCGGGACCCCCTGACGGGAGTCAGAGGGAGTTTTGCCAGTGGGAGCAGGAGGGAGTTTCTCCACATCCGAATATGTTTTCACAGGTCAATCTGTTGACTCCAGCACTTCATTTCAGCTACTTTTGAGCAAAGGAAGAAGTCTGATGGGAACGATGCCTTCGCGGTTGCCACGTGCATTTCTGCGCTGCGACTGCAGTGATCCATTTGCACACGCACATGCCTGCACTCCCTGCAGTTTGTGTCCTGCAGCATTCCCTCTCAGAGGACCCTGCAAGGGCTACAGCCCATTCCATCACACACAGCAGTAAAGTGATGAGCCCTGGCACTTGTACCCTGCTCTGGCACACCCTTTTCCATCACTACTGCTTTCCAGAAGTTCCTCTGGTCTTGTCCCAACCTTGCGCTCACCAGGTCCCAGCGACTCCACTGGGCCATGGAAATATGCTTAAAGCTACAAATGTGTCCAAGCTCTTTTTAGAATGTGGATAGAGTCCAAAGCCTATCTTGCAGGACCAGCTCCCTGCTAATCAATGCTCATAATCCCATGAGAATCACCTCCTGCCTTTGGAACAAGCTGAGTATGATCAGGATCCACACAATCAAGTCTGTTCCATTTACAGGTCTGGCAGTTACAGCCAAAAGCCCAAAAAAATGCTTTCATCAACTTTGTAGGTCACAACTGAAAAAAGGGTCTTGGCTGCAGTGACATCTGTGAATGCTCAGCTTCTCCCCAGCAGCAGGACGGTACAGGTTGAAAGATCCATGTGAGAACAACTGTGGGGCATTTGCTCAGTGGATGGTGTGATGCTCAGGGGAAAAAGGACTCGTTCAGTGTGACTGAGTTCATGGCACACTTCTCATTTTCTTGAGCTGTTAATCCGTCTCCTGGAGTCTGTACACCATAAAAAAGAGGTGGGTGCTAAACAAAAGAGGTTTGACTCATTGTATCATCACAGTTCAAAGGCACTTGGAATATGGTAATTGTAATTGAATACTATAATTGTAATCGAACATACAATTGAGAACTTCAATGTTGCAGTTAAAAGATGTGTTCAGGATCTGCCTATAACTCGTGGAAATCTTCAAATGCTTCTGACTTTCAGCACAATTTTAGGCGGGAAGAAGCCAGCCCAAGGGCTTACTCTCTATTTCAGATGACATTAAGAAACTTAAAAGTTTCCTTAAATCATCCCCCCCACTTCAGCTTTCTTAGAGCTTGCACTTGGACTGGCACATAAGCAAGGTGGTGCTGTCCTGCCTTCTCTCTCTAAAGTCCTTTTTCTTTTATCTCAGTTTTCTCTCAGCATGGTTCTTCTTCCATTATCTGCCTAGTGCAAATCCTGTCTCCTGCTCTGCTTTCTCTTTTTGTGTGTGCTGAAAGGCAGCCTCCCTGAATTTGGATGATATTGATTATGTAAATCAGCACTTCTCCTCTAGATTGCTTTTTCTTTGTGAACTGGGAGCATAATTTGCAGTCTTCTACCTGATAATTGTGAGGATAATTTGAGCTGTCTCTTTGTGGAGTCATCAGTGACTGTTTTAATTTCCATATGTGAGCGGTGCTCTTCTATTTTTAATTTTTTTTCCCTAATCCTACCTCCTTCTGAACTACAGGATTGATTCTGCTGTTCATAACAGCATCACCTGAAGTCTATTTTGGAATTTCCGCTGCCAGCAAGATTGAAATTTATCTACAATGTGGCAGGTTTTTCAACATTTCCAGAAAAGATATAATCCCGTAACTATCAGCCTGACAATAAAGTTGTCTATCTGTAATGGAAAATTGAGGACTCATGGTCATGTTTTTCACTGCAAAAATGTTTCAAAATGAAGTAAAACAATACTATTTTGTTGCGAATAGCACATGTCTTTCATCAACTTGAAAACCAATAGGTTTGAAAATTAAAATAATGAGAGGTTCATGACATATCGTTCTTTTATTCAGCATTGAACACAACCCACTTACAAAGGGCCATGTAGCACATTTCACAGCAAATGAGATTTAAGTAATCTATTCGCATGGGTTTCTAAAAGACAGAAGGAAAAGTAGAATTGCCTATTACTGGCTGTGGTCTCAGAAAAGGTGACCATTGCTTTATTATACCATTTTAAAAAAAGCACTGCAAGCAGCTTCTTCTTCCCTGGTTCACATGATGTTGGTGTTGGCTAGGCGCTGAAAATATGCTGAAGGTTTTAGAAGATACAAGTAAAGAGGAACTCTGAGCTGAGGAAGAGACCCAAAGGCAGCTCCCTTTGGTGTCAGCAGTCCTCTGGAACTGGCTGCCAGGGCATCCAAAGCCTTCACAGAGCACAGAGGCAGGACATCTCTACAGTGCCTCGGGCAGAACTAATGTTAACATGACCATGGCTGCCTCTTCATCTTCCAATTTCCTATCAGCTGCTTCAAGTCTGACCTCACAGAAGGATATGGCTGTGATTAAACTAGTTTCTTTGGAACTGAGTTTCACTAGGAATTGCACCATTAAGAAAAATCTCCAAAGCTGCACCAAAAACGAAAAAGACTCTCAAATTTCCTCACAAGAAAAAAAAAAGTAGGAGTTTTATTTTTACAAACCAACCATATCCCCTTCTATTTTGGCTAATAAAATAGTATCAAATGCTACATTAACTTCTCTACATGAAAAATAGTTTGGAGGAAGTATGTTCTAGTCCAAATATGTCCAAAAAGGGTCACATCTGACCCAATCAATATGCTTTTTAAAATTTCTGTCTGCAAGAGAAATGTCACGGTAATTAGTACATTTTCATGAAATAGTTCCCTTTGGACAAACTGGCATTTTCTAAAAGGAAAATATTCTGTTCGAAAATTTCAGATCAATTCTACTGTTAACAGAATGCTCAGTTGCACCTGCAAACAAAGCCACACATCTGGGCTCTGTTGAAATCAGTCATGATTCTGTCAGAGGCTTCAAAGAGTGAGGAATTACAAATGTGGAGGTACGTGTGTATGAATATATGTATCTGTATCATTTATGTGTATCATCTATCTTTTACATATCTATACCTAGATAATTATAGATCTTGCTATATGCACACCAGGAAAATGACTGGTCTAACAGATGGAAGTCCTGCAGGAAACCCTAAGAAGAGCCAGTGTTGCAGGAGGAGAGAAGCAAAGGCATATGTTTTGTTGTAGCTTGAATTACCAGAGAGCTAATCCCCAGGAAGGGGGTATATTTGACCTTCTCCAGCATGGGGAAATTTAACCTTTAATATTTCTCAATCAACACATTCCAGGGAAAACTCTCTGTTGCATTGCAGTATTAAAAAACCACCAGGATATCTGCATTTTTAGCAAGCTGTAGAATCTAGAGGGTTGGATTTTTTCAGCACCAGTCACACAATTTGTCAACACTGTACTAGCTGAACAGTCAGTTAAACGAGACTCTCTTAATTCTTGAAATGTGGCCAGTTTCCCAAATTTAAACAAAGTGGCCGAAGATGTTTATTTTCATTCTTGGTTACCTGGTAAATGGTTTGAATGTGATATTAAGCATCATTAGCAACTGTTGAAAGGTGAAATGATTGAAATGAATAAGAAATGCTACATTTCAAAATGTATGGGGCTGTATTGCTCCCATGAGAACTCCCTGATAGATTTAGGGTGTGGAGAGTCAATCCTTTATCACCATTCCTTCCTGCTTCTTAAATATTTTGACATCCAATTGGACACTAAAGTATAATGCTGAAATATACCACACAAGAAATAATTTAGTGGTAGAATAGAGGCTTGTATCCTCATAGGAAAAATTTCAGAAGTAAGTGAAATTGTTTGAATGGTAAGACTGGGGGAAAAAGGCTGTGAATGGCCCTTAAGAACACATTTTCAGTGCATACACAGTAGCACTAAAACTTGCAGATACAAATACAATAGGCTAAAAAATAGGCCAACAAATTTTCAACTCATGCACAATAGTATTAAAAAATACAGATTTAAATACAGTAGGCTAAAAATATAGGTACATCCTCTCTGTTAGCATAAACACACGTCTCTGTGTCTGTGTGAGTGCATGTCTGGGCACATATGAATGGAAATATGAAGCAAGGGCATCTCTTTTCCTTGACATCTACACAGAAATATCTTTCCCCACTAGTTCTGCTTTTGAAAAGTCAGTAATTTTCTTTGTCTTCTTTCAGCCTGGTACAAAAATCCTCTGAGATTCATTGTCTCTTGTGACCTTAATTCTGTTAGTCATGCCTAGATACCGTAGCAATCTATGGGTTAAAGTATGATGTACCACACACATCCAGGGAATGGAAGCTTTAACTTCAAATATTTCTGCTTTTGTGTATTTAGGTTAGAGCTCCTGCACTGCTCTTTCAGTGGGGAAAGAGGGAGATTATGGGCTCGTTATCTGGACAATAGTGTCAGTACTTCAAAAAATACGGGTTTCTCAAGACAGCAGGTTCTCTATATGCTGGGTATCTGTCTATCTATCCCTCAGCCTCCACTCTAAGGAATGTACACACGCATGTGTAGATGAGTATGTGCATGAATGTGCACAAATACACATGTGAATATGTGTAATTATACATTATGATAATTAGACCAACCGTACACAAAGCTGAAACCATGTTTTGTTCTGGTTGCCACATTCTTCAGATTCATACTGGAAGCCCTTAGATTTACTTCATCAACATATCAGACAGAATTGCCAAATGAGGCTTCAAAATGTTGGGCTAATTACCAAAGCAGAATCAGAAAGGTTAAAAAATGTTAATGTGCATCATTAGGGCAGCACAACCTATTGAGCATCAACTGATGAGAATTTATTGTGGGAGTTCAGACAGGCACATACCATGAGTGTAAGAGGAATTAAAGTGTAGGAGAGTGCGCTTTTGTGTCCAGTACTCCTGATAATGTTCTCACATGCTCACAGTAATAACTCTGCATTTGATTTTAATTGTTTAGCTGCCTGGACTGTGATCTCTCCCTGTCAAGCACTTAGATTTCTTAAACTCACTGCTGAGGTATCTGGGTACTCACGGTGTGCATCCACTGGTACGGTTTGCAGTCTGTGAATGTTTGCCATACTTCTCTGATCCCCAAGACCATGCTCTGGGATCACAGGCATATGGGAGGGTCTCTGTTTAACCAGCACTGGGAGATGAAAGAGCAAATCTTGCTAATGCACCCGCGCTTCCTCTGCCTGGCTAAGGGAAGGAGCATGGTGTTTTTGTTATGAAAGACTTTGCTGCTTGCATTAGAAATGGCAGCGAAGTAGCCTGAGGGATATGCTTGTGTGTTGTGCTAACAACATATGTTAGATCTATGCCAACATCCTCCTCATTTGCTCTCCCAGGTGCCTTAACTGCAGCTGAGACACAGAGGCTGGTGGTACCTGCTCCAAGGGGAGAAGAGGTAAATGCTGGAAACATCTTTCAGGAACAGAGAACATGAGCTACGTGTCACGCATTTGTTTGGTTTCAGAGCTAGTGGTAAATCCAGACCCCCGGTAGGACCTAATTACCTCCCATCTGAACACTAACTCACACGCTAAATGCTGTCGAGGCGAGATAGGGACTCATTTCCAAGAACACAGGCACAAACACATTTTTATTGGCCATAGAAAATGGTAGTGCGTGTGCCAATATAGCATGGATGTCTGACTCAGAACATAAAGTGCAGGTGCCAGCAGCAAGAAGATGCTGCTAAGAAATAGCAGCTCTGTGGGACTGCAAAGTATCAGCTGTCTGGGGAGACCAGAACTGGGAAAAAGAGAAACTGATGATTGAAAACACATTTTTTTTTGCCATCTCCACAGGTCCCCTTGAGCTCTTCACCCTGCAGTCGGAGCACAGAACCGTGGCAGTGGGAGTGATGGGGTTTCCCCTTCTGAGACGGATCCAAAACTCTGACTTCTTCTTCCTCAGGGAAACTTGCAACTACAGACTCTTCATCCACATGGGAGAGGAGTGAGAGGGCAGTGTTAGATAAATGCAGAAATTCCTCTTCTCCTCACGGGATGTTCCTGGCAATGGATAAGACCTCATGGCTTGGCTTGCCCTCATCCCTGGAGTCTCCTTTAGGAGGTAATCTTCGGAGAAGAGAAAATCAACAGCATTACTATATTTTGTACAGTGCCTTGCACAGTGTATCCCTGATGTGACTGGGCTTTTGGGCACATCAGACCTACAGGTAATAACTACAAACAGTAACTATCTCTGAGGATAGGAGTGGGAAAGGAAATTGTCTTTGGATAAAAATAGTTCCTTTTGATTGTGTCTTTTCTGCTGGCTCTTTGCCTTCAGGCAATGTATGGCAACTTGAGGAGCAGGGAATTTTATCCCCTAGGCAATGTTTTATTGCTCTCTACCTTAAAGTCAGTCAATATTTGTAATTATCTGTCCATGCCACAGGTAACTGCAGGACATTTTGGGGAAAAAAGAATGAAGATGGCAGCACAATTTCTGACAAGATTTGGAGAAAAGATAAAAAAAGCAGGCTGGTGGGTTTAAATCCTCTGCCCAGATCTCAAAGACTTTCTTGTTTTATACAAGTCCTTTGTATTGTTATGCTTACTATGCAAAACCTATAGAGGTGCAAGTGTATGTCTTTCTGTGTGTATGCACTCACATAAGACCACATTTGCTTATTTGCATATGTGTATGAATACATGCAGCATGTGTAGGTGGTGAGAAGCTAAAGGAACATTTGCAAGGTTGACAAGACCAAAATTTGATCCTCCTTCAACCTGCTGGGTTTTTCTAAGCATGTTCTGGGGCAGAAGGAGAAAGAATCCCCTTTTGGGCTGAAAGATGCAGGGAGACTGAGGCTGCAGGAGGACAAAAAGCCCAGCTCAACAGCCTGGTGCTGAAGAGTTAACTCAGCAGACTGAGTTTTCTGTTAACACAGTCATGCTGCTGACAAGCATCGGCAGTATGGTCGTCCTCTCCTTCCTGGCACCCAAAGTGAGCCAGCAGAAACTTGCCTGGAGATGAGTGTCTTGAACTCTGCACACAGCATCCTGACAGCCTGCATCCCTTGCCAGCTATCAGTGACAGAGCTGACATGGACAGGCAAGAGAGGGCACAGCTGGCATGCAAAACCCTGCCATCAGCACGCCTGCATCTGCTGGATCTGTTGTGAGCAGTTCACCCAGCTGGGATTTTAATACGGCTGCATCCCTCCTTTTGGAAAGTGGTATTTTTCCCCCTTGATAATAGAGATGTGAAGAAAAGAACAAACACCAAATTAAATGTTTTTAGGGTAGCACATGCGTGTGAAATTTTAGGCCTGTTGACCTTGGCAGGGTCCCCATAAAAAATTAGTACAAAATTAGCGGCATTTGTTGTTCTGAAAGGCCGTCAGCCACGAAGGCAAAGGCAGGCAGAGGAAGAAGCAGTCTGCTGATACAGGGCCCCATCCTGAAGATCCTGCCTGTGATCCTGCTGTGCTCCACAGGTCTGGGTGCAGGATTCTTGGCGGGTTGTGGTGAAATGAGGGGGCAGATGTGTGGCACAGTCATTCCCACGCTTCACAGCTCCTCAATTGCAGCTGCCATCAGTGGGCGTTTATAGCACCAGGCACCCCACACCCAAACCTGCAAAGCACTGCAGGAGCTCACAGGTGCTGACAGCTCTTGTCACCTCCCGGGAACTGCTCAGATCCACACAGGAGTAGCCACACACACAACCACTCACACACGGCACTTCGCCTGTCAGCTCCTGACACCGTCTGCGCGCTGACAGATTTTTTTATTTCATGGATGGACAGACAGCTTTCGACCCAGCAGATTCCTTTTCTTTCTTACATGGCTTTTGTATTTTAGTGGAAAGCCTTAAATAGCATTTCTGTAATCATGCTTTTCTGCTGACCCATATTCTCACACAGGTTCACCCAGCTGCTCCAGGTTCAGCTTATTAAATCCTTCCTGGGTATCTGGGAAAGCAGACTAAGTTATCCAGGAGGAGAACCAGGCGTCAGGAGCAGAGGAGGCAACTGTAAGGGACTGCCCCCTTCCTGGCAGTGCTGGAGCTGAGCCCATGCACAGTTTCTCTTCTGCTGATTCTTGCAAGCCAGAGCCTCGCACCGGCAGGAACCTGGGTGCTGATTTAAAGGCTGTGTGCTCTGCTAGAGATAGGCAAAGGCTTAGGGCTGGTGACGATTTATGAATCCTGATGCTGGATTTTGAGGTGTTTGGCTCTTGGGGTCTAGTCCAGAGCCAGAGAAAAGTGCTGAGTTCCCTGCACCTCTGAATAAAATCCATCTGGTGTATACCCTTCTTCCTGCCTCCTCTCTTGCACAGTATCCTCATGACAAGCTCTTGGAATGCTGAACATCCCAAGCAAAAATCCCTTCTCTGAATCACAACTCCTTCCTCTTAAAACTGGTCACTCTTCAAAACCAGATATGAAATTTATTATATTTTACTTTCTCCCAGCATGGGGATGTGGGTGTCAATCCTTGCTGCAAGAGGCTCTTTTTTAGGCAAGATTCAAGAGCAGGGTAATCCCCAGGAAGGTGGAAAATGTGGATTTGAACTTCTGCAGGCAAGAGAGGAAACTGAGCCTGGATTTGCCACAGCTACAGTGAGTGCCTTCACCACATTGCCAGCATAATATGACCCTGTTATCTCTATCCCTACTCTGTGCTAAGAACCACTTGGAAAATACAGTTTGTGGATGTCACTGGATTCAAGCATGCGATAAAGGTTCAGTTGCTAAACTGTGGTAAGGTACTCAGGTACTTAAAGATCCCAGAGAATATAGGTGTAAGAAATGTTGCTAAACATTTGAGGCATCCACAGGCTCTTACTCCTGTACTGGGTTACCAGATTTTGTCCACATCCGTTTTCAGACTTGAACCTTTCCCTATTTGTAACACAGTAATAAGGTTCCACTACCAATCAGTTTTAGTAAGTCTTATGAAGTTGCTGAATTAATTGTATAATAAATGCTTATGTTGTAAACTGGTATTCCAGAGCAAAATATTTTCTTTTCAGTCTGATAATTCATCTGGAAGTGTATAAATCTACAGGGCAATCCCATATTTCTCCAAACACAAGATGGGCAAGGGGTATATTTTTTGGTTCTCCAATTAAAAAGATGCTAAATTACAGACCTCAGAAAGAACTTAAGCAGCACTGTAGTTGCAGATATGACAAAGAAGAGACAACAACAATGAGAAGAGCAGAATGGATCCATTAGCAGCATGAATCCATTACACTTCCTCAAATATTTCTAAAATAACTGAGAGCGGAAGTAGACCAATAGATACCAGAAATCCTGTGGAATCACTTAGTTGAGCTGTCCAGCTGCTCTGTAGGTCCCAAATCTATCTTTTCATAAGCTGGGGAGGAAATAACAGAGCACTAAAACCACTTTTTCAAGTGACCATTCTCTGATATTGCATAGATAGAATATGATCATTCATCCCTCAGTTTAAGCAAACCAGAAAGAGTCTACTCTGGTTTAACTCTGCAGAAGAGATACTTCATAGGGATAGATTTTAATTTTTAATGAGATATTGAACCAGACAATTAATCTCTATCTTTAATGATTAAGATGTGGATAATATTGCCTGTAAGTCATTGGTGTTGGATGCAAGTTACTATGGCAGCAAACGTAATGGTGTATTTCTTCCGGGTCAATTGCTTACAGAAAAATGCTTAGCTGACTTGCAATAGCACAAATAGAACTCACAAAAATCAAAGTTCTGCTGAGCTTCAGGAGACCCAGCTCTTCAGATTTTGGAAGAGAAAACGAAAAACAAAGAAAGAGAATAGCACTTTTGGTTTTGGAAAGAGACAAAGGTTCATTAAGCACTGTCTGTTTAAGAGATTAAGTACTTGTTGGAAAGCCAGAACTGCAGCAGAACGTTGATAATTCCCTTCCCCTTTTCTTCCTCCTTCCCCTTTCCTTTTCCCTTTCCCTTTCCCTTTCTCTTTCCCTTTCCCTTTCCCTTTCCCTTCTTTTATTTCTGCACATTCATTTCCAATCCAAATAAATCTTTCTCATATACTTGTCTCTCAGGAGTTACTAAACATTGTAAGATTTTGAGGCAAGGTGTCTTCTCTGCTCCTGCCCTTCCCCACTTTTTTTACAGAGGTGCTACAGGGCTTCAGAAGTCCCTTGCCCACCTCTTGGAGCAGTCCCTTAGTTCAAGTGCTGCAGAGACCACCAGAAGGTGCCTGTGCCAAGCACTAAAGCCTCTGCAGAGATGCTGCGGGCAGAGTCTGGAGGAGATGCCATACTGCCCCCCAGGAGTGCTAAAATACTGCCAAGGACCTTACCACCCTCTGGAAGAGCCAAGGACACAGAGGGCAGAAGCACAAGCCGTAACCATATTGGTCCCTTCTGTCCCACACCACTCCTTGCCTCCCACACACACCCTGCTGTGCTCTGTGCCCATGCAAAGGGACATTGCACTCAGACACTTCTCTAACACCTGAATCCCTGAGCTGGACACACAGACGTGCCTGTCATTTCCTAAGCTCTGCCACGGATGGCTAATTGTCAGTAATTGGCATCTGCCAAGAAGCCCCCTGAGACAGGGGCACCAATAGGCTTCTGCCAAGGCTTATGTTTTGTACCAAATATCCCAAGGGAGAATCTTGGCTACATAAAACCCCAATATCTTGAATTTCTCAGAAAAGCCTCTAACACACTAACTGACACCTAGGAGTGCCCCAGCTAGCCAAACACATGTAATTATAAAGGAACTGCAAAGGTGAATAATGTATCACACATTGTCCTTTGAACATATGGACCGACAGATTCTATGTAATGAGCAATAGTCTGTGTATTGCTGGGATCTCATATAGCTTGGGGAGTAGGTTATATATTCATGTAGTGTGATGTGGCAGTCCCTCAGCTTATCTGTCCCCATGAAAACACAAGAGCTGCTGCAGCCCTGCAGTGATGCTGCTGGATGTCAGGATGGTCAGAAATGGAAACTGAAATAAACAACCAGTTTTAGAGCTTTGTGCATCAAGTCCCTGAGCCCATCTGAGAAACAGGAGTGCTAAACTGCAGCTCCATAGCATGCTTGAACAAAAACTAACATAGCTTATACCTCCTCTAGTGAAACAGGCCCAGGGCACTGGCACAAGGAGTTTCATGTTTTTCTTGGCATTGTCAGGCAGCCTGTCAGGAGCCCTGAAAAGGTTTTGATGTGGATTGAATAGCGCTCTTCCAGGGTCAGGGATGGTCACAGGTCAGACTATTCTGATGGCTGGGCACTGTGAGGGGAAAGAATTTCATTGCTCTGATTTATGCACCTGGCACTCCACATACCAGGAACCAAAGTGTGGGAGCATCACCTTGGCCCAGCCCTGCAGCTCCTCCATCCCTACCACTGCTTGCCTGCTGAGCTCCACTGCCCCAGGTCAGGCTGCTCCACCAGCACAACAGAGGGCATTGCCTCGTCTTGCTAACATCCCAGTGGCCAAAAAATTATCCTGGAACCGGGGATTTCTGGGCTCAAGCACACACAGCGCCAGCCAGCTGAATCTGGCCAAACCCGGGTCTGCAGCCCAGAACAGGTGAAGGAAAGCAGGGGCAGCGAGCAGCAGTGTCTTCAGCAGCTGTTTCTCTAGAAGGGGGAGTGTTTCTCTGTGGGCAGCTCGTGCTGAGGACGAGACACGCACCTCTGTGTCATGCATGGGCAGAGTGACAGCTGTGACAGCTGTGACCCAACCATCCAGATCTCCCATGGCAAGTAGCCCTGGCTCCCACCCCTGGGATTCAGGACTAGGAAAGCCAAGGTCTGAAGCCTTGGCACTAGGAGCAGGTGGGCTTTCCAACATATACAGAGTTGGCTGTTATAAATGGTAACCTCAAACATCCATTCTGTGGGGAATTCCAACATTTTCCATTCATTGTCAGCATAAATGGCCCCCAGGTTTAAACCTCTCATACTGCAATGTCTATGAGGAAATATAATTGCCATCAGCTGAGAGATTTTGCTCCTGTTTTGATTTGGGGAGCTTTTTAAATTTTGTAATTTAATTGTCATATATGAATAGAGCATAATAATTATTTTAATTATAAACAATATCAGATATGGTAATGCAATAATTCATTCGTATTCTAATTGTTAAGTGTTACTGTAACTGATATTTGCTTTGGTAATTGGTATTTTAATTGGTAATTGGTGTTCCAAAAGGCCATTGGGGTAATTCTTACTAGTGACTAGTAATTACAATGGAAATTTTTAATTGGTATTCTAATTGGTTTGGTAATTCATATTTGGTTTTCCATTGGTAACAGAGCAAAGTGGTCATTTGTAATAGATAATTGGTTTGGTAATTGATTTAGCAATTGGTACTGTAGAGAGTACAAAACAAGTGATCAAAACACACTAATTTATTAATAATGTAAAATATGTCATATTCTGAAACTAAAGCTAGTTTACAAAACTGGCAATTAAATAATTTCAAACCAAAAATCTCTTACTAAAATATTTACATTTTAGAAAAATACCTAGTTGTAAGAACTTATTTTTAAGTCCTCTCCTCTTCTCTTGTTAAGATGTCTTGGCATGTGTGAGCTCACATACCAGAGGATTAGTCCCATGACTCAGCTGGTCCTACTGAAACCCAGCCCCAACTGTACCCTCTTGACACCCTGGACATGGTCCCCAAAGGAACATCTCCTTGTTATCCTGCTTTGAAACACCTGCTCCTGATCTATCACCTGAACACCACATCAGACTGCAGGTATGGCAGAACTTTCTCCAAGATTGGTCTTCATTCAGGATACTTAATGCCATATGAAGTCAGATGTGGTAAAAGCACCTGAGTTGTCGAAAAGGTTGTTCCTCATTTCCCACATATATGGGATTATTGTATTATGTATGATTATTTTCTGTACTGGAGGTCCTTTGTTTGACATTCGGCAATACAGGAAAGAGTGCAAGCCACCGGGTGGGAAATCATGTTACTTTGGAAAAAAAAGGACTTTGGAGTGCTGCTATGCTAATATCACCCATGAAAAGACAGCAAGACTAAGATCTAAAGAGAAGAGTAACTAAAATTGCTCACTACAGCCTTTGATGCAAAAAAATACTTGGTTGCTTATATAACGGATGGTACAAATTTTCACAGAGAAATATCCAGAACTGCCAGCACTATTTCTGTCCAATTATGGCCTTTGGAAAACTATTGATTTTCTTTCAGATGCATCAAGTTGAATATCCAATGTACATTCTTCCTCTCCAAAATGCTTTGCCCAAAGACGTTTGAATATCTGGCTCATTAGACTGTGTGCTTCCATGATCAGCATAGAAATCCAAGACAGAAAATACCCTTTCGGTCATCCAAGCCAACCCTCAGCACTGTGGAATTGTTCCCTCTACACACTTTTGACTGTTTTATTCAGCCCAGTTATAAATGACTCAGATAATGAATTCCCCTGGAAAACTGCTCACCACCAGTGGCCACCACTATTATGGACTGGGCCTGGGATTACATTCAGTTACAAGGAGGAAGATTTCAAGGTGATATGTACAAAAGGAAAACAGAGGAAGCAGCCAAAGGAAAGCTATGAATTTATTACAAAGAGTCTGTGTTTCAAAGTAAAAAAAAAACCCCAACACTTAACAAAACAGTATAATTTTTGAGACTGTGTCTATTTCAGAGAATTAGAAGTTAATCTGGACCTTTAACTACAAACCAGAAATTCTTCAGAGTCAGATGGGTTTTTTTCCATCAGGAAAAGGTCCTTCAGAGCATAGCAGGAGTTTTGGTAAGAGTTCAGTTGTTAAGACTGGCATTTTGAGGGTATGACCTTCAAACTGTAAAAATTCTGGTTGTAGTTTAACCTCCCTGGTTTCCAAGAAAAAATTACTTCTGTCTCCTCCACTTCAAATAATAACAAGGACAGGGAATTATTCTTAAAAGGCTCCTTACAAACTGGAATATGAGGATGCATTTCTAACATCATTTTTGAGGTCACCTTTATCCTTCTTAAATTATTTCCAAGCTCTATGAGGGTTTCAGCAAAAAAATTCAGAATGCATGTTTCCAGTAACCAGTAATTCAAGGCTGATTTGTAAATCCTTACGTAATGTTCACGGATTTTATACTGTGCAATTACATTTTTCAAACACTTCTCCTTTCCCATACTCTTTTCCTAAGTCTTTTAATTTAGCCAATCAAAACCCATTTATTTCTGATTTGAAAATTAGTTAATGCAAATAAGGCCTGGCTGACATTTGCAAGTCATTTGCAAATGCCCTTATAGCCTGCAGTCCCTCCTCTTGCCTCTTCTGAAACCACATTTATGCATTTCTCTCTGTGACTGATTGTGTGTTGGGTATATACTTTGAGACACATCAAGACAACACGATCTATTGCTGCTGGTCAGTATGTGTGCCACACGTTAATTATTATTCACATGTAAGAGTTTCAGCTATGTCTACACTGGAGCTCACAGCAGAGACTCCTTAAAAAAACAGTGATGAAGATACCTTGAGTTCTTCCTGCACAGCAAAGACACTTGCTGGGGTCAAAAACATGAAGTAGCCCCTGTATGCACCACTGTGCCTAATAAAGTCCATGTGCACTAGTCTGGTTCTGTGTTTATTGCTGTAGTGTGTTGCTTCTGGATCCAATACAAAAATCAAAAATCAGTACGGGCAAATCACATTACACTCCTTTGCAGGAGTAGGCTTGTCCTTCATTCAGCTACAGCCAGTGTGGGAGGATTTGCTACCTAATTTCAGCCAACAGCAACAAAAAAAACCAAAACCAAACCAAACCAAACAAAAAAACCCAAAAACCCAAAACAACAACAACAACAACAACAACAAAAAACCCTAAAAAACAAAAAAAGCCAAAAAAAACCCCAAAAAACATAACACACAGCAACAACAAAAAAACCAAAACCAAAAAAACTCAAAAAACCCATGAAGACCATAAGTCATTAAAAACCCCAACACTAAAGAACTGTGTTTCTATCTTCTCTCATCTTTCATGTTCTGAATTAACCTCTGCACTAGCATCAACAAATGCTGATCTTCTATCATTTTGCATATACTTTTGAAGTTATTTTAAGCTTGAACCAAATCATAAAGCTGGTGTCCCTCAACTGCCTCCTGTCAGGGACACTTTCCATCCTAGTGCTGGTCAATGATTGCCAATGTTACTAATTTGGCACTTTTTCTTTTTTCTTTTTGTTTTGCATCCATCTCCTCAAGAGAAACTGCAGGAAGAGTACAGGACATTTTGGCTTGAATCCTGTCTTACACGTTTGATAGTTTCACCAACAGATAAAAGCTCAGAAGGTTATCTCCTGCAAAGTGCAGTAATATCATGATTCCAGAGAATGCTCAACATGCAACGTTGGCCTGAGGACCACCACCCTTCAAGTGCACTCCATTGCAGGCAATAATGCAGCATGAAGATATCACACAGGTTTAAGCACATTAGCTCAGGTACTGGAAGCTGATTTATTGCAGAGGCACAGAGCTCTACATGCACCAATTCAACTTGCTTCTCAGCTAACAGCTGTGTCCTTGCAGTAATTGCTATGACTTCTATCTGTTGTTTTCAAGTGTCATTACAACTTTGGTGTGTACACCATGTTAACCATACATGTCCAAGCCCCAAGATAACTCAGCAGAGAGGTAGTCACTGCAGTCAGTGGAATTTTCAGAGGATTTCAATTTGCTCCAACTTAAAAACCTGTTCCCAGGCTATCATGGGAGGCCAGACAACCCTCACATAGCACCTACAAGTACTCAGTTGCATTTAGGTCTCTGAATATGGAGGTGGCCACCATGCCCAGTGTGTGATTATGAAGAACAGCATAGTGATGAGCAAGTTTGCTGCTGTGATCACCCTAAGGGATAGATGTATGGTTCAGCGTGTACTGAAGAACCACATCAGTCTTTTACTGTTCTGGTGCACAGCAGTGTCTCAGTATGCCAAAAAAAAGGTAGTCCATTCTTCCCCCTTCCTTCCCTCTCAGGTCCCCAAGATCCTTACCAATCTCATCTCTGCAACTGCTCACACAGTTTCAGGCTGTGCTACAGAAATGAATTACTCCACTATTTCTGCTCCTAATGTGTTGTGTCCCTTCCCCCATCTCGCAATATCTAAAATCTCCCCTTCCTTCCTGATGAGGTAAGGAAAGTTTTGCTTCATGCCCTTCATGTGTAACGGCCTAGCCTCTAAATAGAAGAGATGACAGAAGAGGGTAAAACATCTACAGGCAAGTGGGTAGGGGTGAAAAAGGACATGAGTAACCAAAAAACAATGATGCAGAACCTCCAGTTAGACTCGTCCTTGCCAGTGAGGCTCAGGGAGGGGGATCAGTTATTAGTGGCTTGTTTTCCTTCGGTGTGAGCTGTCGGGTGGCGAGGCAGCTGGTGTGCAGTGACAGCTGCTTGCCAGGCTGCTCATAATCGCCCCATTGATACCTTGAGCTGCCTCTGGCTGTTTGTTGTATCCACCTGTTGCCTTTGGTCTGAGCTCCTAAACCCTGTATTTCAAGGGCTGTTGCTTGCCAGTGTGCACTCTCCAACCCTGCCACGGGCCCTTGTGTGCTATCACAGGGGGAGCAAAACGATTTTTTTTGGCCTTGTGGCTTGTTCTAATGTACTATTTCACTATCTCCCAAAGGAGAAAAAATAAATTTATGATGGTTTTGAGTATACTTTTTTTTTAAGTTCCTGTGTCCATATATTCCTAATATAGGGCTCTGTAACATTTGCAGTCTTCAGATCTGAAGAGACTTTCATCTGCTTCTGAGCACTGCCAACTCAATGGACAGATTGATTACACTTGGGACAGGCAATCACACTATAAAATGTTGAGTTCCGTAAAAATAAGACTTTGCTTTTTTCTCCCACTTCAGCCAAGTTTTCCAGAGCATACTGTCCAAAATTATGCAATAAAAGCAGTGACTGTTTTCTGCAAGAGATGTTGCTCCACTGGTCATTCTGAATTGCACCCACCAGTTTCTCAGATAGGGAGATGGCAAAAGGAGGGTGTTTTTATGTAATATGAAGCTTTACACACAGTTTAAATAAAACAACGAGAAAACTGATATTCAGAAAATACTGAAGATTCAACAGAACAGCTCTAGTTCGTCTCAGGCAGTAAAAATCTGCACCCTTCCATGGAGG
The DNA here is from genome assembly GCA_013397155.1 of Irena cyanogastra. Lineage (NCBI taxonomy): Eukaryota > Metazoa > Chordata > Aves > Passeriformes > Irenidae > Irena > Irena cyanogastra. The sequence continues at coordinate 85,662 of VWZV01003985.1, forward strand.
GTTTGCCCTTGCCAGCATGCATGTGTTTATCAAAACATCATGTTCCTGGAGAATTTGACCTTGACTGTGGTTCTTCCTGGGGAACAAAGGCCTACAGAAGAGAAATCAAAAGTAGCAAGTAATACAGACACAGAAACTCTAGATAGGAATGGATCTCTGAAGGTCATCTAGTTCAGTCCCCATTCAAAGCAGATGTTACACAAAGTAGCTCCAGGCTTTCCCTGGGCAGCTTTGGAGTATCTACATGCTCTTTGCAAAGCCTGTTCCACAGGTTCACCATCTTCACTGTGAAAAAAAAATCATAACATTTCATGTGAATTTCCCTTGCTCCAACTTTGCCTTTTTTAACCATTTGTTCAAAAAGACTGAAAAATCTTTATGTCATCTTGTGAAGCAGAGAAGGATTATCCACCTGCTAGACTGAATAACCTGGCAAAATTTTGGGCTGATTCCCCAAGAAAAAGAGGTTCACAAGACCACATATTCAATGTGCCTATGTCTGTTCTCCACTGAAACTTTTTGAACCTGATAGTTTGTTTCAAGCAAGTATGATGGAGTACAGCAATCTCCCATAGATTTCTACAAGTTTGATGAAAACCATTTTGTGGGCAGATGAGAGAGACCATTGTCAGTACCCTCATTGACAAAAAGCTGCAATTTGAACTCAATTGTTATTAGATACCTGAGGATCCACGTGGCACAAAGGCATTCTGAATGTCACTGCTAAAAGAAACTATGTGATCAGATGGCTAGCACTGTATTAGTCACCAGAGAATCCAACCACAGGCTATACAGATCCATAGGGAACTAGGCTTCATTAATTCTGCTACTTGTGAAATGCCTTGGGTTTTTTACCTTTACTCCTATGCTTCAGCTGAGCGGTCATAAATTCATACGAGCAAAAAAAAAAAAGCTCCTTCATATAATCTCCCTTTATATATATATCATCCTTCTCTTACATGAGGAAAAGAATGGCTAAGAATAGCTGGTCAGATGATTTACTATTACAATTTTCTGTGGGTATATGGGATTTCTGGATGTCACTCAGCTGCCTTTAACAATAGCAAGGACACAATTGTTTCCATAGTAATACCCATTCCAAAGGGGTGAAGGTGTGTGTGTGTTGGGGGGGACAGTACAAAGCAAACAGAAGGAACAGTTACACAGACTTGTATATAGGACAAAAATCAAGCACAACAGAATTTGATTCTGCAACCTTTGCTATAGAAATTCCTTTTTTAAGGTCATCCAATTACACTGAAATCAGCAGAAAACTGACTTAGCAAGCATGCAGGTGAAACTCTTCCACAGTTTAGACAATGTGAATAGGTGAGAAAGCTTTATGTATTTTGTCACTCTCCAGTTGTGAATAACTTCACCACAAATGTACCACTGCTAATGAGAGAAGACATCCCCTATTTGTGGTGAGTACATACTATTGCCATACTATTTCATTTCTTACTCAGTGTAATAGCTATGTGCGGTCTCGCAGGACAGCCTCCTAAATAACCTAATGGGCTAAAATAGATGGTCTCTCTTTGTTGCTCAAAAAAAGAGTTAACCAATAAGCAATTTCCTGACAAACAAGCTAAACATGTCTCACACCTTTTCATCTAAAAATACCACCTGAACAGAGAAATTCTGCTGCTGCAGCATCTGTCAGGGCTTTTCTGTCGCATTCTAGTATTCCTGGTCACCCTAAAGGAAACAAACATTGCAGAAACAAAGGAAAGCCAACTCTGAAGTAAACAAAGCACTTCTGACTCTTTGTTTATGGTTTAATAGAAAATGCTCATCACATGGTCTCCCAGCTGCAGCAGGAGAAGCACCCAAGAACGTTTTAATAAAAATAGCTTCTATAAATTGCTGAGGGAAAGTGAGAAATTGAAGAATTTATCTATGATTCCATTTATCCAAGATGGCTCCTGGTGCTGCTGCTAAAAGCTCTGCTATTGACTCAGTCAGTTAATGACTGAGCTGGAGCCAATACAGACCAGCAGAAGAAAAGCTCAGGCCTCAGAAACAGGAACAGGGAATTGGATCATAGGTAATAAAATAGTTTAGTCCATAGCTTAGTCCTTAAATGACACTATTGTTTTCTAGTGTTTTGCAATATGAACTGTAAATCCAAATATTCAGTAGTTACCAAAAAACCACATTTCATTTCTAAATCTCCTCCCCAGGCTGGAGTTCAGAAGTCAGATTTCCCTTACCAAACACAGAGGATACTTCCAAGACAGTGCTCTCTTAAGGACACTTCATGCTGTTGACTATCCTTTTGATAAAATGTATTGTCTGTCCCTTAATTTTTTAAGTGTTTTCTTCATAATGTGACTGCATAGAATAGTTTGGATTGAAATGGATCTTCTAGTTCTAACACGCCCACCATGGACAAGGACACCTCCCACTAGACCAGGCTGCTCAAATACCCATTCAGCCTGATCTTGGAACACTTCCAGGGGTGGGCTCCTCCACAGCTTCTTTGGGCAACCTGTTCCAGTGACTCACTGTCCTCACAATGAAGAATTTCTTCCTAAAATTTAATATAAACCTGCCTTCTTTCAGTTTAAAACCATTGCTGGATCATCTTTGCTCCAAGTAACCACATGCTGCTTTAGCTGTCCTGGCACCTGAAGCATGCTGGAGCAAAGAGGCAGACATTCAGAGGCAGGTAACATCCCTATTTTTGTGCTTTGATGTAGTACTTCTTCAGCAATCACCTCATAAGCACACTCAAAATTACACGCCTTCAAAAGCAGCTGGAGAATCATTACCTGGTACAGAAACCCGTTCCAGGATGGAAATGAACCTGTCTTACACACAGGTTGGATTTCTGAGATGGCTACAGGGACATAGCCTGCAGCAGGAACATTACTCAACCCCCGCTTCTCAACCTCAAAGTGATGTGAGAAAATCTAACTCTTCTCAACAGGGCTGCAAGATAGGTGGTGCCAAAACACAATTACAGAAGGATTTCTTTGGAAGAAACCTCATCCCACCAGCTCTTTGTCCCATTTTATTCCTTGAGTTCAGCCTGCAAGGTGAGCTGCACGGATTGATCCCAGGCTGATCTGTGCTCAGAATCTCGCTGCCATTGGTGTGAATTTATTTTCCCGTGGATCCAGGGACACTGTAGGGCTGTGAAATGAACAGTTAATGGTGTTCAGTCCCTCCTTGTCCTAGCAGAGACCATGTTGAATGGGCTTGAGCTTTGTGATTTGGGTTTTGTTGTTCAAACAAGCAGTTGTAAAGCACACACATGCACCCCTCCTGCTTTAGAGAGCTCAAAGTGCTAGTGACCTCTGTGTCACACAGATGCCACAAGATTTCGGGTGAATATTCCGAAGTAACAAAAACCTGAGCTGGCACCCTTTTTGTGACCAAAGTGTTTTATTAGTAAAAGCAAGCATGCAACTATAAATTTTGCTGAATACTGTATGACAGTACAACAAATTCGTGGGGCAGGAAGGGGTAGCATCAGCAGTCTTTGACCATATGAACAAATGTAGTCACAATGATTGCAGTATTTGTAGAAAAGGTATTGAAAAGCTGGCAGAAGCAAAAGAAATAGCCAGACTGTCTCCTGAGGACCAGACTATGATACATCCTGAGGACTGGCACTGGAAGAAGAAAGAGAAGTTTGTATTTCTCTTTTGGAGTGATTACATGTTTCTCCTGAAACACAGGGGTAAGTGGTTTCTCCAGACTCACTATGCTTCCCTGTGCAGAACAAACTGATGGGAAGACCCAGCGTGGGGAGGGAGGGGGACCCTTAAGTACAGCTGCCACCTGTGCCCTGAACAGAGTGTGCTACAACAGGGAAGAGCTCTGCCACAATCCTCCGCAACCTGTGGGGAAGGATGAGGAAGTAGGTGATGAGTGCATTTTATCCCAGCTGTGGTTTGTAGTCATTACAATAGCAACTGAGCTCTCTCCCTCACCCTCCAATAATGGCCTCATTTTATTAAATGCCATACAAACACACACACACAGAAAAAGTGCCTCCTCCGCACAGCTACATCTCGAACAAACTTGAGCTAGGAAATGTGCAGTTCTCGTCCAAACTCGTAATTGTTTCTCATTGCTGGAACTGAACATCTATGCCACACAGACTGATATATACTGTCCCTATTTAAAAAATGACATAATGGGTTGTTTTCATATCTAGCAGGAACAAGGAAAATGCGAACAAAAGTCAAGAGAGAAAACAAATCTGTATATTTCCATGAAAGAACCAATCTATTTTAGAGTCATCTTAGGTTGTGTTTTCAGTTGGGTTTTGTTTGTTTATTTGCTAGTTTCTTTTGCCATACTGATGAGTGATATTGATTTGCATCACAGAGAAGTTGCAGATACAATCCTATGTCTATTTCCATTAAACGCAGCATTCAGAGCATCCAACATCACTCAGAGACTTTCCTGACTTTGATGCCTGTAGACTTGCAAAGGTAGAGCACCAGGAAAAAGCTTTGTCATCTTGTTTTTCTCAAATCCTTCCCTTCACCACAGAGTTTTGTTTATTTATTTGTTTTAGGAACACACTTTTTTTTTTCACTTTGCTATGCATATTTATAATGAAAAGATTATTTGTGTCCTCATTACTGCTCTATTGCTCAATGATGAAAAAACATTAACAATGGAAAATGATTTTCAGTCAGCTCATAACGTTCTATGCAGGTGAACTGGAAATGTAAAGAGTATGATTTAATGAAAGAAGGTGAGGAGATTTAAAAAAACACTAATAAGGGTGTTTCTCTGCATTGAAAGATCACTTAGGAGCAGAACAGTGATTTCCTTTAGAAAAATATAACATAAACGTTCAAAAGCAGCATCCACAAGGTCAAGGAAGCCCATCCTCTCTAACACAGTACACTCATTCTCCTTCTCAACAACCTCCTTTTTCCACCTGTATCAGCATTTTGTAATTTTCAGATAGTGGAGAGAAAATAAACTCACGTGTCTCAGCCAGCTTTTAATTCTGAAGGAACATGCAAAAATGCCACAGAAGGCACTCGAAGCTCTATGCGCTATTCGTGGAGCAGCTCATGAACATCTACCTAGAGCTGCAGACACAGATTCAAACTCTGCAGAGAAAGAGACTCCAAAATCATGATCTTTAAAATGCTTGTGAGATTTCTGCCATTTGCTCCGGAGACCTGCCATGAAGAGTGAGTCAATACCAAGCCACACCGAGCGGAGCACACAGTGCCGAATGCTCCAAAACACAGAGCCAGGCAGAGCTGCTGGAGCCAAAAGGTGCTGCTCCAAATGGGAGCACCATGCCATGGCTTCAGACTCAGCACAGCAGCTTCTGTCCAGCGTGCCAGAGCTGAGACCAGAGCATCATACAGAGACAAAAAAAGGAGGAGGAGTCAGTGGACTTTAGCCCAAAGGAACACTTCTAAGGCTCCTTCCCCAGGCATCAGCAAATGTGTGACAGGCAACAGATGTCAGATCAGCAATTCCCCATCTCTGATTCTGGGAAAGCCTGTGTTTTAAAACAGAGGTTTCCCCTAGCAAGTGCTCACCAATCTTCTGGCTCTTCTCTTCTGTTATCTCTCTCAGGAGTTGGTGGAAGGAGCGTGACACAGCACAGTATCACTGCCATTAGAGCAAAAGAAAAAACCTTGTTAGTACTCTGCAGTGCCACCCTCAACAGAAAAGTCAAAACACCACAAAATATCAATAGAACAGAAGATTAGGCTCAAGTGCATTATGACTGGTATAGCTACCAACATCTGTCAGCAGCAAACTGAGAATTTTTTAAAAACAAGCATTCTTAACCATGTTACATGTTTCTTTCCTTCATTTCATTCATTGAGTTCATAAACTAAATTACGTAGGACAGCAGCTAAATTGGTTCATCATTGCTCAACTCTGATTTAAAAGGACAAAGCAAGAAGCTGAAAAGAATAATATTTAGGGAACTGGATAGCTTCAGGGGATAGTTAATAAAGGGATAGAGAGACTTGAAAGCCTGCATCACTGGTTTTAATTTGGTTCAGGGCAGCAGTGACACAAAGTCATTACTATATGAGAGTTGTTTGTGGATATTTTGTGTAAGATGAGGTGGTGGTCTCTATTCCTAGCTGGTGGACACCTGCCTTACAACAGCCAGCAGCACATCTCTCACTCCCAGCACCTGGCAAAGCCAAAAAGCCAAGTTCAGACTTGGGGAAGGAGCAGGGCCAAGCAACAGGGTGAAGTGTGCTGTGGGGACAGCCCATAACAAGGACACTGCCATGCCTCATCAGTGACACAAACAGGGACTGTCCCCCAGCAGCTCAACCCTTTCAAAAAAGGCCAACATTTGACTAAATATGGAGCTGGACAATTAACAAAGGCCCCGGGTAACACACTCACTTTCACGGGTTCTGTCATTTCCTGGACTGTTTTTTTTATTTGCTGGATGGCAGTAAAGCTGCTCCTGGACAATGAAATTTCTGATTGGGTTTTTATTGTTATTATTTGCAATGTGTTAGTGCCTGCAGGTCACAGACAGGATTATGACTTTGTTGTGATAGGTGCTCACAAACCACTAGTAAGAGACAGTTCTCACTTCGATGACCTTATAGTTTAAACAGAAAAGCCTGAGAGTGAAGGAAGAAAAAAGATATTATTATCCTCATTTCACACTGGGGCAGCAACTGTGCAGAAAGACAAACAGCAGTATGTCCCAAGGGGCTAAGCTCATGTTGCTCTTCCTGAACTCAGTAAAAATTGTGGGTGTTCAACAGTATGGACAAAAAGGGGCCAACATCACATAACAAGTAAGAAGGAGAACCAAGACTTGGTGGGTCCCAAACTAACGCTGCTTGTTTAACAGCTTGCAGAGAAAATTAAGAAAAGCTGAAAAATTATGTTGCTTTAGAAGTACTTTTTTGTGCTGCAGCAGCACCTGAACTTGTTGGTTCCTCAAGTTCTGTGATTTAGGGAGAGAAGGCTACCACAGGAAATGGCCAAGGTTTAAGGTCTTCATTTTCAATCTTTTGTTCCCTTTGTCCAAAAGAATTTCTGTTGTGGTCCTCAAGGTGTGCAGGGGCAGAATTTTACTTATTGTGAAGATAAATGACTTGACTCTCTCCAAAGACTGTATGCCTGGGAAGTGGTGGAAAATATTTTGTGCACCCATGATGCTCATTGCTATCATAGCAGAAAAGTCCTCTAAAATGGATAGATAAAGACGAGACTTTGGGATAAGCAGACTGTCTTCTAATTAAGAACTGGACATAAGAACAAATCTTCTCTCTTGTTTGAAAATGATTTAAGAAACTGCCACATAAACCTTGTGAAAATCAATCTGCCTGTGGGCAGGATACCAGATAAGTGTTAAAAACCAGTGTACTGGCTTCTTCCATGAGCACACTTCCAAGTGCATCATTTATGTTTTGTTTGATAGTTGGCTCTACCTATGGATGAAGAGAGAAAAGTGAGCAAGACCTCTGAGTTGATTTGAGGCAGCAGGAGGAAACACTCTTGACAAGAAATGATGGAGAAATCCTGAGAGCAGTCATGGTGCTGCAGGGTGTGCAAAACTAGGAAGCAAGTGATCTTTCTGAGATAACCAAAGCATCTAAAACCCAATTGCTGTACAGATTTTTTTCAAAGTAAATCATCAAGGTCTCATAATGCACCTCTGATCAACCTAAATAGATAAATAAAAAGCTTAATGGATGAAGGACAACATTTCTGAAGCGGCAAAGTTAATTTTTCATAAAAATATAAAATCAAAGTATTTGGAAAAAAATATCTGAGAAGGCAAGAATTTGTGATTTAGAAAGAGCACAGGATCAGCTGGATTATCTCATCTGTTACCCCCTTGCCTCTTCTTCCTGAAATAAGAACTGAAGGAAATCTCAGTTGCAATATGTCGTGGTTTAACCCCGGCCAGCAACTAAGCACCACACAGCTGCTCACTTACTCCCTGCCTCCAGAGGTATGGGGAAGAGAGCTGGGGGGGGGGGGAAAGGCAAAATTTGTGGGTTGAGATACAGTTTAATAGGACAGAAAAGGAAGGGGGGGAAATGGATTTACAAAACAAGCGATGCGTAACAATAACAGCAGTAATAATAACAATACAATTGGAGCACACAAAACCAGTGATACACAATGCAATTGCTGACCACCTGCTGACTGATGCCCAGCCAGTCTCTGAGCAGTAACCCCCAGGCAGCTTTCCCCCAGTTTACAAAATGAGCATGACATCAGACAGTATGGAATATCCTTTTGGCCAGCTCAGGTCAGCTGTCCTGCCTCCATGTCCTCCCTGCTTCTTTTGCCTCCAGCCTACACACAGGTGAGAAGCCAAAAAATCCTTGACTCAGTGTAAACACTGCACTGAAACAACAAAAACACCAGTGTGTTATCAACACAATTCCCATACTAAATCCAAAACACAACAGTGTACCAGCTACTAGGAAGAAAATCGACTTTATGACAGCCCAAATCAGGAGAAAATAGTACCTGGGGTGGTCAATCATGCACTTTAAAAGGCAGCTGAATTCTAGAATTCCATCATGTGGTTGAGAGGCCAGCAAAATTCAGATACTCTAGTTTCACTAGGTGTTTGCAGTTTAAAATTTTGCTCCAAACCAGAATAGCAGAATTCTTACCTTGAGAAAGCTGTGGAGAACATTAATTTCAGGTTGATGGTAATAAGTGACTCAGCTTTCCAAATTTTTGTATTATTTTGCTATATATAAAATAAAAGGAAATATTTTGAAACCAAAACTCGTTTTGAAGGAAGAAATTGAAACGTTTAGCTTGGAAATGTCACAACGAGACGTTCCCACACTGTTGGAACATCCCTCCACCACTTACTCTTTTTTAAATGACATTTTCAGTGCAACCAACACAAGTTTGCAAAGCATTTCAGTTTTGACAAGGTTGCATTTTCCAGTGGAAAGCCATTTTTTCAAAGGGTTTCAAACCAGCTCCACTGGGAACATGTGTCACAAGACTGCAACAACCTTCCCTTTGCAAAATTGCTAAATTGCAAGCAGGATCCTGGAAGAGGGGCTGGGGTGTGCAAGGCTTTAGGGGTCCCAGGGCGCCCCATGGTTATGGAGGTTGAGAACCTGCTGCTTGAATAACTTCTGGCTACCCATATGTCTTGTCTCCTGTAGGCTGAACAGGCAGTAGCAACTGTGCAGGATTGTAAGGAGGAAAACCCCTCAGTATGTGGCCATGGCTACAAGTTCAACCCTGCAAGGTCCTTCTCTACCATCCAAGTTTAGAAGTGATGGAAAGAAGGACTATCTCAAGACTGGAGTAATGCTCAGTTCAGGATGGGAATCTTTAGCAAGGCAAGAATGTGTAGGTAGGACGAACAGTAACACATGCCCTTAAATTCCCTCAGCAGGCTGATTTTGGCCTGGTAATGTCCACTTGATGTGACTTGCAAAGGGGATATGTCCCTCCACAAACATGGAAGAGAAGTTTAACTTGGCAGGTTCACATTGAAAGGAAAAGTACTCAACATTTTCAATGAATTAAAGAAAAAGTCTGAGTCCTCTGAGAAGTCAGTACTTGCTGAAATGCACAGCTAAAGAGAAATCTGATCTGATTTAACACAGTCCTAAATAAAGTTCTTTTTACATTCCACCAATTCCGAATGACCAAACAGACGGACTAATACCAGAAACTCAAGCTGGGCACAAATGAGTTGGCCTTTGTTTTCCCCTTCCACTTTTCTCACAGGGAGTGCCATTTGAAATTATCTCTTTTCTTGTTAATTTAACGATTACCATCAGAAAGAGCCAGCGGCTGAAAAATTATAGTCAGTAATTATGATCTTGCAGACTCGCTCTGGGACTCAATGCAGAGAAAACACTGGATTGTGAGAATGAGGCTGTGCTCCTCGGCAGATGCACTTTGGTGGATAGAGCCTGGAGATTTTGGCTGCCTCAGACCTTGGGGGCCCAGCTTGAGAAGCCTTTAGGAGGAAGAGTCACTGTGAGGTGCCAGGCACATCTTGAGTTGGACAGCCCTGAAATACAGCCACCCAAAACCTTTAACCATCACTTGTGAAGAGTTGAGTGTTTTTTTAACCTGATAAACAAGGAAAATCACATATTCCTCCTCTGTGCGTGGATGTACCAGTTCAGGTAAATGGTAGATGGACCAGTTAATGTCTTTAGACACTATGTCAAATGATAAATATTTATCATGTTTCAGTATTAATTCGTGTGAAGACAAATACATATGTATGACGCTGCAGAGGCAGAAACACGCGATCAAAGCCAGCTAGATATTACAGTGTTTAGGAACTGGCTGCTGAATAAAGCTCAGCTTTCCAGTTATGCCCATTGCCTGTCCACCTTCGGAGCCATTTCGCCCCTCACAGATGAGGGAATCTCCATCACTTGAGGGCTCCCACGACTGCTGTGTAACCCCAAAACATCGAGACGGGACTCGGGGTAGAGAAAAAGGGAAAAAAAGTATGTCAAAACCCTGGTGTTCCACAGGAAATATTGGGACGAGGAAAGGACGCCCCACGAGGGCAGCCACAGCCGCCAACCTCCGCAGCCCCCAGGGTGCGCCAACCCCGCGGCCCCAGGACGAGAGCGGAGCCGGTCCCCGCTGTCCCCACGCGGTGCGGGCGGGTGGTGGGGCCAGGCGGGGTTCCCGCGGCGGGGATGCGCCGTCCGCCCCCCCGGGCCGGAGGAGGCGCTGCCTTCCACATTGGCTGGGGGCCGGCGCGCCGCCTCCCCCGGCCCCGCTCCCCCGCGCCCGGCCGGGGGGCGCGGCGGCAGAACGCCGGCACGACGGGGCTCACGGCCGGGCAGTGCCCACGGCC
>VWZV01003985.1:96506-192561 GCA_013397155.1 Irena cyanogastra
AAGGACGGCGCGGGGCGGGGGGGGCAGGAGAGGGCTGGGGGTGCCCCCCGATCGGGGGCCAGGGACCCGTCGTCCCCCTCAAAGTTTGTTGGCGGCGTGGGTGGGAGGGGGCTTTTCGGGGAATGACACCGCCTGCCCCGACGGCGGAACGGGCGGAGGGGAGGCGGCTGCCTGCGGAGCATCCCTCCCCGCGATCCGCCGCTGCGTCCCGCGGCGATCGCGACCCACGCTGCGGCGGGGCCGGGGACCGCGCGGGTGTCGCCTCTGCCCCGGGCACGGCCCCGCGCCGCCGCCTCGGGCGGCTGGAGCGAGTTGGAGGTAGCCCGGGGGCCACCCGGGAAAAGCCGGTGGTCCGGGAGAGCAGTTTGTCTTTCCGAGCCCGGCCCGGGGAGGGGGGACCCGGCGGCCGAGGGGAGCCCGGCAGCGGGCGGGGGTGCGGGCGGCTGGTGGCGTTATGGTTAACACGCGTCTATTCTTCTGTGCGCGGAGCCGGTAGCCTCTCGGGCTCCCACAGGACCTTATCTGACATCGGAGGTTTTTCCTCTCGTCCTGACCCAGTGGTGATTTACAGCGAGTGGCATTCAGCCTGGCTTTCCTGTGCACTTTTCTTCTCAAAACTCTGTCTTTGAGGCTGTAACCGAAATAAAAGGCGGTTCGCAATTTTAGTGATGTTCCGTTAAAAAATGTCACTTAGTCGTCCAGCATCCTCAGAATATCAGTAGGGTTTGTTGGTTGGTTGGTTTGTTTTTGTCTGAAATTTGGAAGCCTGGGGGGAAAAGAGCTGAAAAAGAGTGAGCCTTTTAAACTTCACGCAGCGTTTGTCATGTGAAATCTTCATCTGTTGAGAAATAATTTTGAGTAACCAGATGGGCTTATTTCAAATGGGCATCTTTTTGTCTCAAAGACGTCTGCAAATCTCCATTGAGAATACCCCTGGATGAGGTATGTACCAAGCCTTTGGTAGGAGAGAGCTCATTACTGTGATTGCAGTTTGATTAAGTAAAATGGTGTCAGAAGATGAAGTCTGTAGTTTTCCTTCTTTCTCTAAAATTGTCATTACGTTTATTTTCTGTATGGCAGCAAATTATAACATTAAGAGTTTCGGCACGTTTTTTCTTTCAGAAGATAAAGTGACATATATAACATAGAGCCAGATAGCAAAATTCTCTTTGAGTATATACTAGGGTTTTTTTAAAAAAACCCAAAAACAGTGTAGCTTTTTTAACCTGCTAAAGGTGTAGTAATTTTTTTTCCTTTTTTCTTAGATGCATCATGTTGTTTTCATTGTTATTGTTCACCCTTTCTTAAAGGAATATGGCATTCTCTGCTGGGGGTGGCATTGCTGTTAAGGCGAAGAATCAGAGCTATACTGAATATGATATTTAATAACAAATGTACAGTATTGCAAAAATTACTTGGCTGTGCTTAATTATTTTCGTATTACACCTCATATCAACCACCAGCATGGGTTTTTCCTTCTCAAGAGGAGAAAAAAGCCCTGTGACTGTAGTAGGAATATTTATTATGCAGGCAGAGTTTATTAAATCAGTCATAAAAGAAATGAACGTAACATCTTTAAACAGTTCAGAAGATGAATGTGTAATTCCTGATTTGCTTGAGGTTAAAATTAGTTTTGTAGCAACGAGTAACAGCTTTGCTTTATTATCTGTTGGTCGTTGGAATAAGAGGCAGAACCATTTTAATAAAACCATTTTAAAGCAGAATTCGTAAAAGCAATAATTGTTTGACTGAGCCAGCAGGCACCTATTGCCAGAAGGGGAAAAAAAAGTTAGGTAGGTAAAGAAATTTACTTATTTGCTGAGAATTTAGCTCGTTGATCATTCTGTGATACCTAAACTCACAGGAGTGGAATCAAAATACCTATAAAACTCAAGGTGAAGGTGGAAGCAGGTTATAGTATTGCAAGGATGAGCCAGTGGATGCCTTTGATCCTGGCTGTTGTTCTTTGATGAATGATGTGAGCTCAGTTGCATAAAGGAGCCCGTTAAAGGCTTTCATGGTCTGTTGAAGGACTGACAGGTCTTAGCCAATGCAAACCTTTCTTTAACTTCCCCTATTACAAGATTTTGATTGGGCAGCAGAAGTTCAGAAAGAAATAACTTTTTTTTTCTTTCTTTTTGAAGCCATTTTTGACTTTCAGTCTTTAATGTGCCTGTCTCAAAATGCTTGCATCCCACGGGGAATTTTGGTGCTGAAAATGCTACGCACTAGAGAGGGAGAGCTGACATGGTTTTCTTTTCTATTGAGTTGAGGTGAGGTAGGTGAGGAGACTAAGAATCCAAACTCATATATTAATTTGGTATTGCCCAAGATTTTTATGAATACATTGCCATTCTTGATTCTGCAGGTCTCATGCACTGTCTTCCGCTCACCTAGTTTCTCTGATTCTGCATGGTTTAAAGAAAAATTACTGTAACTTCTCAAATGTAAACTTTGTGGCCTCTCTAGTCATATAGTCACCTACCTAGGCATCTACAGAATTCATTTTTCTCAGTGGTGATTGTTAATTTCTTTCCAGATGTCTATTTTGTCTTTATTTGACAGTCCTCATGAAACAGTAAATGATTTTTTTGCTGCAATTTCCCAAATAGTGTAGGCTATGTAACATGATGAATATTCTACAAAACCACTCATCAACCATTTAGGTGAGAATTTGGAGATTTTTCTCTTCTCTAGCAGCAAATTCACAGTCTGCTGATGATTTAAAATTCGTACTGTGGGCGACCCTAACACTGGGGTTTGGCCAAGTTCAAAGCAGCTATGCAGATGGACACACAAGACAGAAGGCAGAGGGAAATAGACCCTTTTAATCATAACAAGGCTGCTCTTGTTTTCTTATCTACAGTGGAAATGCATGCAAGTCCCTTGCACCTAAAAGAAGCTTGCAAATGTGCCAGAATAGACAGCAAGAGCATTTGTTATTAATGCAAAGTTAAAAATGTGACAACCTGTCTTCTCAGTACTGCTCTGTATGTCTCCATTTCTAGACTGATGCTGTACCGCTGCCAAAAGTGCGCGTCCCATTGCTGTTGGTGGGATAAGGATTCCCCCCCAAAACTCACATCCTTTGAAAGTGTGTGGCTTTGTTAATGACTGCTGAAACCAGCTATGACCTGTCCTTTTGAAATGGCTATAAGGACTTATACATCAATTTCTTGTTAGAAAGAACTTTTTTTTCCACCTTTTTCCCAAAGGTGCCATTGTTGCCCGTGAAAAATGGTTGGGTTTGCAATGTAAGGTCGGAGCACATTTTATTCTGCCACTTGTGCCTTGTGTAGGGGCATTGTGGTGATGCACACCCCAAGCTTGGTTCTGCCTCTCTTCAGTAGGAACATCCTTTCTTGGTGAATCTGGCAATATCTAAATTACAGACAAAATAGGTATTTCGTTACAGTGTATGATGTTCTTTTCTTATATCTTGGCTGGGCTGTTGGTGAAAGTGGATGTTTTATACAATTCAGGTGTTGTATTGTTTTGTGTAGATTGAGGCTAGATGGCATCAAATAGTGCCTCATTCTCCATTAACCTCATTTATGGCAATTATCTATTCTTAAGAAAGATGTGTTTACTCACTACAAAGTATTGAGCAGGAGGAGGTCTGTACTGTCAATTCCCTTTCAGCCCTCACTGGAGTAGTTTCCATCTTTCTGCATTTTAGGAAAGATTTCAAAGTTTGTGTTTAGGATCTTGGGGGGCTCCCACCTTCCTGTTCTGCTGAGTATGTGAAACATGCTCTCAGAAATCATTGCTCTTAGTCAGTTGTACCTCTGTTTTAAGGAATGCAGCACTGAAGTCCAGACTATGGAATATTAGGTGACATAGGTATATATACATGCAAAATAACTTCTACAGAATCTCAGTGGTAGATATATTATTTTTAGATTCTTGCTTTTAGCCAAAAAGGCTGTGTATAAGGGAATTCAGAAGAATGTTCAGCAATCATCTTGCCTATATTTTTTGTACCTACACTTGTAGCTTGTCTGCATGTACTCTAACATTTGAAATTTGAGTTTAGGCATGACATACTGCAGGGTTTGTTAGACTTCAGTTCTTTCTCTAGGCATGTGGGTTTTTTATTTATGTCTATTTGTAAGTTTATGCATAGAAGAATACCTATATATATAAAGTCATAATTCATCCCTCAGTATATTTTAGCTATTTTTCCAAGTCTGATATAATATTGGTTGGAGTCTCTCCACAATTTGTTGTTCTGCTACTTGGATATCAAATTCTACTGTAATTCTTTTTCACTTCTCCTCTCCCCTCCCTCTCTCCTTTTTTTAAAAGAAGAAAAGCATCTGCATATTTCAAAGACATACACCATTGCCAAGCAATCTGGTGTAGTGGCTTAATATGCTGGCAAATAATTTCACAAGTTATTTGTGTGTGTGAAGGCAGTATATTTGAATATCATTATATTGTGAATGTAACTATGAAGACAGTTATCTGAGCTTATTTAAATCTTAGGAAAGGCCACATAGCTCCAGAAATGAAACAATGTTTTTCATTTTTTAATCGGGAGTGTGTATTTTTGTCCCTTGCTAATGCCAGTGGCACGGGACATCACAGTTGCCAAAAGCCTTTTATCCTAGCTTCTGAGCATTGCCAGTACTTGATGGCCTAAAAAAAGCCTGCAGACTCTTGAAGACTGAGGTAGAAGGGATATTCCCTTGCAATGTGTTGCTGGCCTTCTGTGTACTAACTTTTTGTCATTGCCTGTGATCCTCTTTTTCACTTTTGGTGTGAGTATGGGTAACTCAATGGCTCCATTTCAGCACTCTCTTCCTTGCCATCTTTGAAGTCCGTACCCTGTATGTCATTTTCCTTAAGCAGTTTGATTTTTGTTGATGTCCGTGGCCAAATTTGCTCAGCTAACCTCTCCTGAGTGTCCCCAGCCTGGTCTCAACTGTCAGTGCATACACTGCTGTCCTTTTCTCTGACCTTACCACGGATGGCTTCTCAGAGCCCTTTGCATCTTCCTTCGTCGTTTGGATACAGATCAGAAATGGACTTTCAAAAGAGCAAGTCATTGCCTGCAGAGTGAGCAGTGGATCTGTTCTTTCTTTATGGTGAGATCTGAAAAATCCGACTAGCTTTGTCTTTCAGCTTATGGAGGTGTCTCTGAAGTTTGCACAGCTCAGAAGAGGAGGGAGGTTTTCTCTCGTGAATTTTCTTCTCCGTCTGATCTGTTTTCCTCCAGCCTATCACAAAGGCAGTTCTTCTCTTTCTCTAAAATCTATATCCCTGCCTCACTGAGGCACTTCCACTTGGGTCTTCCTTTCTTGCCTTTCTCCACTTTGCTCCTGTTTCGTCTCGAGATGTCTTATTCCCAGTATGAGGGCAGTAGTTATCTTTCCTCTCTCCTACCAGTCCTTACCACACCAATAACTTAACCCACATTATCATTTCTCTCGGCATCTCCTTCCTATCTCATGATTTCTTTAATTAAAACTTGTTACAGCCAGTTTGTTGAGGGGGGATGAGAATGCAGACATACACTCTACAGTTTATGAGAATTCTCCCTGGAGCCTGATGTTTTTGCTATCTTTCTGCCTCTAAACCTTACTCTTTTAATAAAGTTCACTAATATTTTCTGCTGCAACAAATTTATGACCTTCTGTGTTCTGCTCTGGCCATTGCATGGAAACTATTTTCTAGGAGTGGTTCTCACCCTCTCTCTCTGTTTTCTTCCTAATAAATGTAGTTTTCCTCCAGTTTGATCCTCTAGACATTACATTCTTCTGGAGACCTTCAGCATTTAGCATCCAATGGAGCCTGGTCTTTTATGTCCTGCTCTGTTGTTTGGAATGACTTCTCTCACTTAAACTACACGTTGTGTACTAAGCTGCCATTTCTTCTAGGTGCTTCCAGGAGATTGAGTGTTCAGCCCTTATCTCTTTTGTACCTGGCTTCTCTGTCCCCATTTAACATTTATGTCAATTCTGCTCAGCAATAAGTGCCTGCACCTTTTGGCATTAGAGAATAGCTAGAGAAGAGGCTGGAAATGACAGGATTTCTGTTGGAATTTTAAAATTAGAGATGTACTCTTTTGTGAAAAAGAAAAACTTAGAGAGTTCAAAATTAACCAGCTTAATGAGTTCTCTTCCACTTCCATTAAAATACAAGTACCACAGCATTGTATCAAACTTTTCATGTTG
Source organism: Irena cyanogastra (assembly GCA_013397155.1). Lineage (NCBI taxonomy): Eukaryota > Metazoa > Chordata > Aves > Passeriformes > Irenidae > Irena > Irena cyanogastra. Next base: position 102,686 of record VWZV01003985.1, read on the forward strand.
TCTGTTCATTCTGCTTTATTGGAAAAGAAGAACAGAAAGTCCTTTATTGGGAAACCAGTCCCTAAACTAGAGCTGACTTTAAGCAAGCAACCAGGTCACAATTGCTTCACTGTTGCCTTTCATCTGAGTCTTTCATACTTCAGCAAGACTCCTCATCCTCTTTCAAAATTCTATCTTTAGATGAAATTAAGACATTATGAAGTAAACTGTGAAAGATCTTTAAATCCTACAGTTTTACAATAGCCACCTCTGCCTTTCACCTCTTCTCCCAGAAGCTGGGCAGAGTAGGTAGCTCTAGTTTCCTGTTAATGTGACCCTGATGATCCTTTTGGGTGGTTTGTGACTTCAATACTTCATCTTGTCTACAGCTTGGTAGGAAATGTGTTGTGTAAGGGGTTGTGTTTTACCAGCTGAGGAGTTTTGGGTGACCTCAGGAGTTCTAGAGATTTTTCACAGGCAGACGCGGCAGCTATCCCTGCTCTTCTTCGTCTGCATCTCTGTGGGATGCAGGAGGTGCATCCTTGGTTTGCTTAATTCAGAGGAAGGGCTTCAAGCTAAGCCTCTCATCAGGCATGCACCCTGCCTCTTGGATTATCAGTTGGTGTCTTTATTTCTGGATGTTTAGCTCTCAATCCAACATGGAACAACTCAAGCAGTTTAGAGATGGGCAGCAGGGTGTAGAGGTTTCCAGTATGCTCACCTGGCTCACAGAGAGCAAAGTTTTGGTCCTTCCTCCTCACCAGAAGGAGCAGGACTTCAGCCTTGCATTCAAACCTCTGATCTTAGGCACATGTATATGCTCGGGCTGTTTGGGACGTAAGGTGCAGCCTCCTTCTCTCTGTAACTGCAAATCACCCGTGCTAAAACTGGTACACACATCTTGCCAACTTTCGAGGGAGGAAATAATGCTACTCCTTTTAAAAATATTGTCCATCACTGATTAACACCCTGTTTTCCTCCTTGTTTTGTTTTTGTTCAGGTTGTCAGCTGCTGGATGCTGGGGGGTGTCACCTAGGAGCTGTTTGCCCACAAATTGGAACAGTCCAGCCCTTATCCTGCTAGTGTGCAAACGGTATGTTAATTAACACAAATAACCATGTAGCTGGGCCTTCTTGCTAATTAAGTTTCAACTTGCCAAAGATATGATCATGTTACATAAGAACAAAATTGGGTTCATTACTTGCATGCCCTGGTTTACCCCATAGCTGATAGTGCCTTGCTGCATCTAGAAGATAACATCCCTAGTTTGCTCCTCTCTTAGTGTCTGTGCTCCTTCCCAATCCCTCACACTTAGAAAATTCTGACTGAAATGAATGCAAGTTTTCCTGAATTAGGAGTGACAGCTTATTTGCCATTTTTAGCCTAGGAGCAGCACAGTTTTGGAGATGGAGTAGTAAACCAGTAAATAGGATAGGGGTAACATTGCCTTCGCATTCTTCTCAACATGTGTTTTTTCCTTACTTGGTGTTACTGAGTCTGAGAGTGCCATTTCTCAGTCTGCACATTTCTTTCTCCAAGGCTTGGAAACTTTGTTCTGTCCTCGAAGCTGTATTGTCCATCACCATATGGGATAAGGTAGTTATTAGCCATATAAATTTTCATTTTATAGGACTAATTCTAGAGACCAGCAGTTACCATGGTAGGTCTCATTTCTCTCACAGTTTTACAGCTGACTGCATATGAGTGTAAATTACTGCTGTTTCTCCTGTGGTGGTCCTTTGTGGACCCAGTTTGAGAGGAGTCCCAATTATTGGGCACTATGCAAACTTATCAGAAGGTAATGCTCTTCAATGAATTATTAGAACCATATAAGGTATAAACAGGGAGAGTGCATTTGTGTATTTTTATGCATTCGGAAAGTTTGAATTCTTCCTACTTGTCCTTTAGACTGTTCTTAATTGACTATGATTATCATAGAAGAAATGTATAGATGTGGAGATCAAAATATTTTCTAAAATGGAAGCCAAAAAGGTTTGATTGTGGATTTCCCTTTCTTGTTTTGATTCCTTTTCTTGCAATGTCAACATTTTTGCAGCTATCAGTATCATCATTGTATTGCTCATAATTACTTCCGAGGAAAACATAAATACTCACTCTTTCTATTCAGGCTATTAAAATTGCTTTATCAATCATCCTGTTTTGAAGATTGTAAGAAATTCAGCTCTTTTTGTAGACAGTGATAAAAACTTTAGAGCTCTCCTTCTACCCCAGAACAGCAGGAGAAGATAGGTAATAGCATTTTAATGAAGTCATGTTCTTGTTCCCCAAGAATGGTCTTGTGGACCAGCAAGAAGTCCGGAGGAGGTATAATTCTCCCTGTTGTCCTTGATGATGAGTTACCAGCCTCTTATGTACTATATATTTTTTATTTTACCTGAAGTGTATTTACATTCTGATATCCAAGCATCTTTTAGGGCTATATGTAACCACACAGTGGAGGGCACTGGTAAGGCTTGCCCCCTCAGCTCTTCACTAATTCTTTCACTTTGAAGGCCGAGCCTTACAAAGTTGTGTCTTCAACCTTCAGGTGATGTTTAACACCTCATGTGTCTGATCCCTGGTAAAGTAGGCAGGGAAAAAGGGCTGAAGGAAGTTGAACGCGTGTTGCTGCAGACAGCTAAGCCGGGAGTTTGTCAAAGCCACTCCATCTAGTGGCAATGACTTTGCACAGCTGGTCTGGCAGGGCCCATCAACAGCTGCCGGATGATGGGAGAAAGGTCTAAAATGGTGCTCAGCTGTGACTGTTCTGGTCTGGTCTTCAAGGTAAAAGATCCTTGAAGTTTTTTTTCTGTTGTTTAATTCTTATCTGCAATCATAATTCAGTACTTGCTGTGAATTGCTGCATGCAGTTCTGGAAATAAACAAAAAATTTTGAGTGCCAGTGTCGGTGCAGCCTCTCCTTCATATTTAATCATTGTTTTAGTCTTTTAAGAGCTGTTATTTTAAAATGAGTGAGGTGGTTGAGCTCATTTATTGAAGGAGTGAAGCTGAGAGCTTTGAAAACTCAAAGAAGTTGGAAGAGTGGATTCTGGCAGGGCAGGAGAGTTCTTGGCAGAGCAGGGAGGCTCTCCCTTAGTGCCACTCTGCCCTTGAGGAGAGCTTTCTGCAGCACACACCTGTCGCTCCAGCCTCAGGGAGAGAGGATGAACCTATGTGGAGGACACTTCTCTGTGGGAGCTCTGAGAAGCCAGAGGGGCTCCTGGAGTATTTCATGTGGAGATGGTCATGGCTCTTGGGCAGAATGGGTTTGGATTGTGTTGAAGCCAGATGCAAAGAGCAGTGTGGCTGCATGGTGTGAGGTGTCTGTTTTCATGGGTGCTGCCTGCTCACCACCCCAGGTTTGGACAGAAGTGCTCAGAGCAGGTGGCACTGGCACTGGCAGGTGCACTTGACCATATGAGAAGACCAAGAACAAGACCATTGCTTCTGTCACTGTCTTTTCTTTCTATGTCAAATTGTGCAGCACCTGTGACCTGATGGCTGCAGTACCAAAGATCCAGTCTTGTTTTCACCAGACAGCTATGGAAAACCTTGCTGATCTCTTCAGTGCATTTTAGTAGTGAGCTTATACTCAGATAAGCTAGTGTCTAAATTAAAATAAATGAATTTCCTGTAAAGTGTAATTCCAGATCAGGCAAATGGTTGTTTTACTGCAACTTTAATAAAAATCAAGTGCAGCTTGAATAGGTGCATGCACACATACTGCTAGAAATTTCCAATTAGGATATTCCCAGCAGCAAACAAAACTAAAATTAATGTTAGCAGCATCCCCCAAAGCCTAAACTGCACTACTAATGAACTCCCAAGTACTCTCAAAGAAAACTCTCTTTGCAGAGACAATAAGGTGAAAATTACTGTAATAATCTCAATGTAAAAATACAGAGAAAAAAAAATCATTGACATTCAAAGTAAGACTTACCTCTCCTGATCCCATTAACCATGTTGTTAGCATAGCATATGCATGCATAGTGATATTGTCACATAACTCACAGCCACCTTCAAAAGAGCACACAAGAATTCGTGTTCTTTCATTTGTATTTCAAATAAAGGTAGGAGTTGCATGACACCTAATTCTGAGAAAGTCTGTACTTGACATGACTCCAACAGGGATCAGCTACCTCATAACAATTTGTTTGTCTGTCTAGCTGAAGTGCTCAGTTGAATACAATTTACGAAGCTTTCCTCAGACATAATCTTCTCGACATGGGGTTGTGGCTTTAGTCATTAAAATGGTTCTCTTCTGTCAAAAATAAGCTTGAATAGCAGAGGATACCACAGCAATCTTTACATATTTATAGAACTACTTTTTTCTTTAATATTTTTGGGTAGTTTTCAAATTAATAACACATTCTTCACTTCTGGTTTTAAAATGGTGTTACAATGCCAAGCATAAAGTTGCCAGACTTCACCCGAAGGGGATTTGTTAGCAGAATCATCTTTGCAGTGTGTAACAGCTGTAAATTCTCTAGGAACAGCTATAAAACAGAAAAGTACCTTCCATATTAGATGATTGCTATTCATTTTTAATGTATGCTTCAGTGACATTTCCCTCCCTCACTGCTCACGCCCTCAAAATTAAATTCCTTAATACTGTCTGTCTGTCTGATAATTGCTATTTGCTGAGCAAACTGTGTCTGCAAAAGCTGACTCAGCCAGTATATTTTGTGTGTTGCTACTATCCTGGTGAGGGTTGTTGGTACTCATACTTTTTTGCAGCATTGGAGTTGCAATGTCTTCTGAAGGTCTAAGTTCATATATTCCCTTTAATACTCAACGTCCAGGCCTGCTTAATAAAGGGCAAAACTTCAAAGAGCTGTGGAAAAAGTTTTGAGTGTTCACATGCTGTAAGGGCAGTATAAATATATCATCAGCCAAGTGATCTCTGCTTCTTTGGAAACGCTCATGATTTCACATATTTTTGAATGCTGCTATTGTTGTAGAGGGGCATTCATTTCTTCTTTCCTATAGTTTTCATGGGAAAAGAGAACAGTGGTACCTGCTGTGCATGTCTTCTCTTCAGGAGCTGAGATGATCAGTACTCTGATTTTGGCAGATAAACTCTTGTAGCCTTTCTGACCATTTATTGTCAGTTGTGTAAAGTGAACAGGTTAAGTCAGTACAAGCCTATGTACTGGCATCTAGGATTTCTTGAGTGCAACAATTTCCTCCATACGAAAAGCAAGAAGAAGCTTGGTTTGCTCCTGTTGCTGATTAATCATCGAGATGTCCCATAGCAGGTGTAGAATATTTGTAGCACACAAAAGGAGTGATTCTGGCTCTTATTTGTATTCAGGTCACTCTCATCCATTGAGGTGGTGGAAGGGGGCCCTAAAGCAGATGTTCAATCCATATTCAAGGCATTTTCTATCAGCAAAGTAATATAAAGGAGTACAGCATAACAAGAGCTGTAAGACTTGTCTTACATGTTGATGCATGATCAGGTGCTGATGGTGTCCTCCCCCAAGGGATCCCTGACCAGGAGTTGTTTCCCACAACTAGTCACCATCTGTGAGCAAAGGCTGTACTTGACAGATCTCAGAGACCACTGGCTACTTGGGGACCTTCTGCTGGGTCCCTCCAGTTTTGGAGGGGACAGTGTTTTTGAGGGTGTCCCCAGGGGTACAAGTTACATTACAATGCTTCTCGCAGAAGCAGTAGCTCCTGGTTCTTTTTGCATGGAATTCTGGCCACTGCTTAAACTTGGCACCATGTTTATCTAGGCAAACTCGAACTGCCCTGACTGAGGCTTCTGGTGTGTACAGAGCAGATCAATGATTCTCTCACTGGCTTAGCACAGTTGGTCACCTTTCCTGAAATTGTGGACAGAGCTGGGTAACAGCTGGATAACCCACCTCTCTCATATTGCTCAAACATCTCAGTACCTTAGTTTGCTTAGCAGAAGGAAGGAATAGAGTGATCTTTGTATATGAGTGTAATGAAGCTATATATTTATTGATCAAATACCCTGCTAATAAATTTGCAGTAGCAAATTCAGGATATTAATAGACCTCAGATTGCCTTAGCAGGATAATAAGAATATAGAGGTATGCTGGGTGAACTGTGAAATCTGGAGTACATGGCTTTGTCCCTTTTGCCTGTCTGTTGTCAATTTTCAAAACCCTCAGTGCCTTTTGAAAGAAAAACAAAGAAGGTGGTGACTCAGTTTAGTGCTGCTCCTGCAGTGGCACTTGGTATTATCTAAATGAAGCAAGCCCAAGGAATATTGGTCTGCAAGGTGCTTTGCAATCAGAAGCTGAGAAAAAATATCTTTCTGGTGGAGCAGCTCAGAAGGTTTTGATGAGAAATGAAAATTTCTTTCCTGTGAAACACTCAATTCCCTGTTCCTCTGTTTTTCACATCACTTCTTAGTGTAACTCAGTTTTAGTGATTTCTCTCTAAGTGCTCGACCCACCCTGATTTCCCACAGTGGCAAAGTTAGACCTGCACTGAATACCAGAGAAGGGTTGATTGTGTTTGACACAGTTCAGCTAAGTTGTCCGTGGAGTTTGTCTGCGTGCTTATGTTAATGAAGTCTGATCTTTTCCCCATATAGGACTTCCTCCGATGCATTTTTCCATCCCCCAAGTGTCTCTGAAACCAACAAGACCGGGGTTATGAAGTCAATTCTAGATGGCCTCGCGGATACAACTTTCCGAACAATCACGACAGATCTCCTTTACGTGGGCTCCAACGATATCCAGTACGAAGACATGAAAGGTGACATGGCATCCAAGCTGGGGTACTACCCCCAGAAGTTCCCTCTTTCTTCCTTCAGGGGTGATCCTTTCCAAGAAAAAATGACTGGAGGAGATGATTCCCTGTTGAGCATGATTCCCTCAGAGCCGGTCAACATCACAGAGTTTTATAACAAGTCCCTGTCCACTTTTAAGGATAATGATGAGAATATACAGTGCGGTGAGAACTTTATGGATATGGAGTGTTTTATGATTCTGAACCCCAGCCAGCAGCTCGCCATCGCCGTGCTGTCACTCACCCTGGGCACCTTCACAGTCCTGGAGAACCTCCTCGTCCTGTGTGTCATCCTCCACTCCCGAAGCCTCCGGTGTAGACCCTCCTACCATTTCATCGGCAGCCTGGCTGTGGCCGACCTCCTGGGCAGCGTGATTTTTGTCTACAGTTTTGTGGATTTCCATGTTTTCCACCGGAAGGATAGCCCCAATGTCTTCTTGTTCAAACTGGGTGGAGTTACAGCCTCCTTCACCGCCTCTGTAGGTAGCCTTTTCCTCACGGCAATAGACCGGTACATCTCTATACACAGGCCGCTAGCTTATAAAAGGATTGTTACCCGACCAAAGGCTGTCGTAGCATTTTGTGTGATGTGGACCATCGCTATCGTAATAGCCGTTCTTCCCCTGCTTGGCTGGAACTGCAAAAAGCTCAATTCTGTTTGTTCAGACATATTCCCTCTCATCGATGAGACGTACCTGATGTTCTGGATCGGGGTCACCAGTGTCCTCTTGTTGTTCATTGTCTATGCTTACATGTACATTCTGTGGAAGGCTCACAGCCACGCTGTTCGCATGTTGCAGCGAGGCACGCAGAAAAGCATAATCATTCAGTCGACGGAGGATGGTAAGGTACAGATCACTAGGCCTGATCAAACTCGTATGGACATCAGGTTAGCCAAAACTTTGGTCCTTATCCTAGTTGTTTTAATCATATGCTGGGGCCCTCTCCTTGCCATCATGGTGTACGATGTCTTTGGGAAAATGAACAAGCTCATCAAGACTATCTTTGCCTTCTGTAGCATGCTCTGTTTGCTGAATTCAACAGTGAATCCCATCATCTATGCTCTGAGGAGCAAGGACTTGCGACACGCCTTCCGCAGCATGTTCCCCACCTGCGAGGGGACCGCGCAGCCCCTGGATAACAGCATGGAGTCTGACTGCCAGCACAAACACGCCAACAACGCGGGAAACGTGCACAGGGCTGCTGAGAGCTGCATTAAGAGCACAGTTAAGATTGCCAAAGTTACCATGTCTGTCTCCACAGACACAACTGCTGAAGCGTTGTAAGTCAGAGACTTCTCAGTGTTGTGATAAAAGGAGTTTAGGTTTAAAAAAAATAAAAAATTTTAAAAATCAACAACAAAGAAAACCAAACCCATGGCTTAACATGTTTGTACCCTCCTGTAATATTTTTTGGTTTGTCATTGTAAACTGAGCAGTGATTGTGTTAAGAGCATTACCATCAGCCAGTTCTTCAGGTTTTACAATTAGGGATTCTAGCTAAATTTTCACAAGTTTTTCTCAAAAGGTGTTTACTGAATAATAATGTTTCCTGAAAGAGGACAGAAAAAATACCAGATTAGCAATTGTTCCTTTGGGGGTGTGAAGAAGAATTGTGAAACCTAATTGAAAAATAATGCGTCCTAAACCAATACCATCAAATGAGAAAAAAAGCCTTGTAATCATGCTGTTCATTTCAATGTGAAATGTATTTCATGTCTGTAAGTAATAGGAGTTTCTGAATTTTTCCAAAAGCAGCAGTGCTGAGTTTAGAGGTTTTGTAAAACGTGTCATGTCCCGTGAATTGTGTGCTGTTTTATTATGTGTTATTGATATTTGTCTGATTAAACAAAGTGATAAGGTAGAATTCTGTGGAAATAATGTGAAACGTGATATGTAAACCCCATTGAAAACACTTACTGTATTTGAAGAATTCCTATGAGACATTTTGGAAATTTTACACTTTTAGTGGTCTTCTGTGGACTTAGAGGAGAGGCTTTGTGTTCTTCTACTAAAATTATTTCCCCACTACCTTTTACTTTCACATGCATATGAGACTAACAGCAATGGAGGAATAGAGGAGGAATGTGAGAAAGGAGTGCACTGGTTCAGACTTTTAAATACCACTGCATTTATACAGAAGGATTATTTTTGGTTGCACAGACTACTGCCCTGCTCTTGAGCGTTGTGTGAATATGAATACTGAAAAGCAAAGGTCCTGGATATTGGCTCCTTTAATGGGCATCTGGTTTTAAGCCATGTGCTGGTGTTGGACCACTGAAGACAGCATGTGTCAGACTCAATGTGCGATGTTATCACTGTGCAGTCAATGTATACTTGAAGTGTGTCACATTCCTGTGTCCCAGGTCTAAGCAGATTCAGAGCCTGAGATGCCAAACTCTCGTCTTCACTAAAAGAGGAGGAAATACTGTCAGACTTAGACATTTTCTTATTGTGTGAGCGTGTATATAAATAAATATCTCTGTGTGTGTACGTGTGTGCGCGTGTGTGTGTGTAAGTATTCTAACTGGTGTGAGTCATGGTAGCATAGCTAAGATAGGACACTATGACCAAATGTAACTGTATTTCTTGTTGCACGCTTTGCACACGAATTCTGTTTCTAAAATTGAGTTCTTCCAATTGAATACTGGTGAAAGTACGTATTAAGAACATCTTGATCCACGCTGAGGTGTGTATCCATGTGCTAGAGGAAGCAGCCTTTCAGTTGCACTTGAGAATAAAGGGAAACAAGAGGCAGAGAGCATGGAATGAGCCCACACTGACAAATGCTGTGGCTGTTGATGGTGTTCCTGAAGACTGAGAAAGCCAGGAGTAAATAGATTGTTTTAAGGCTGTGAGTATTCAAATCTGATAGCTTGCATTGAGGTGCATCTCTCTGAAACCACTGACAAGGTTTGACATTACCAGGAAGAAGTTATTGAAGGAAAATAGTGACTCCGTTCCATGGTGGGACAGTTTCTGCAGCCTGGGACTGTCACAAGGAACATGCTACCAGATAGTCTTTGCGGCATGGATATTCTGTGGTTCTGTTCTGAGTCATAAGGTCTGGGATCCTCTTCTCTGCTGCCTTGGTTTTTCAGATTGTTTCCTCACCCTGCTGTCTGATTTCTACCAAAATAGCTGAAAACACAGCTTAGTCCTACAGCTGCCTGGCACTTAACTGCAACAAGGGTGACTTTTGTCTATGGCACAGGGCAAGTGGAGCCAAATCCAGACTGTCCTGCCACCCATCCTTGTGCTTAGATAGGGAGAGAGAGGGGTTGACAGCCCCAGGTCTCTGGCTCCCTTAGTGCAGGCCAGAGCAGCTGGCTGAACAAATACCCAGCCCCTTTCAGCCAGTGGCCCTGTGGGGGTGCATGTGGCTCCAGGTTTAGGCTTGGTGAGGGATGGCATGTTTTAAAGATGAGATTGGACCACGTGAGGTGCTGAGCAACAGCTGGAAGAGACAGGGGTATTTTCTTCCTCCATCCACCTCCCCTGCAGCTTACCTGTGTGATGGGACAGGGCACCATGCTCTCAAGGGGCTCACTGCAGTCAGCCAAAACCAATGGATTGCAGAGGATTCCCAGAGGATGTCAAGTCGTCCTGAAAGATCTTTCTTATGTCTAGGTCTAGTCTATCCTAAGGTAGTCCTCTTGGAGAGGTGAGGGAAAGCCCATTTGAAATGTTAAGGATATTTTAAGAGCCATTTTTGAAACTGTCTTCTTGTGAATTAAATGCAAACTGTGGAGTTTTGTTGTGCATTCAAGTTCTAAATTTTACGATAAATCATGGGACAATGGGGCTGTCTTGGCACTTAACTTGGTGCTTACTGATATAATAAGAAATAGCATCCTGTGAAATGTTATCGTCTATCATCAGTATCTTCATTTGCATAATGAGTTTTTCTAAAGCTCTAGGAACTGCATCGGTTCACTTAGAACCATTTATTAAAGAGTTGGCAACAATTTCCTTAAATGTTGCACACTAAATAGAACTATTCTTTCATTAGAAAAATCTGCTGCCGTTCCAAGATACGCTGTAGTTACACTTCAGCTTTAGGTATTCCTAATTTGCAGTAGGCTACCTTCACTTAGTGGTAGCACAGCCAAACAATACTGTGTTCCACAGCCACCCACACAATCATCATCATCATCATCATCACCATCATCCACCCACCACCACTAGTTGCAGTTATGTGTGTATGTACCAACTCCAAGTGTCACGTATCTACCGAGAAGACCATCCACGTCACACGTGTGCAGAGTTAGATTCTCGACAGTCTAGTTGTATATTTGTATGATACAATCTCCTCAGTGCTGTGCAATCACTATCCACATCTTGCACTGGCCTTTCGATGAAAATTTTAGTGTACTGTCTGTTGTGAGATAGACAGCGCGTTCTACCTGCTGTTGTTGGGCTGAATGTATGTAAATAAGTGATTTAAAAAAAAAAAGTCATCTGTACAAGCAGTGGCCTAAAAAGTCTGTAATTGTGGACTAGGAAAATTGTTGAAGTTGCTGTGACATCTCAAATACTACCTTTGAATAAACTGTTTACAGGGTCTCTTGGGATGCTGTTTCACAGTGAAAGGAAAGTTTTTCCTTGTGATAATATGAGGTAAAGAAATCAGATTACCTGAGATTTTTATTTCCAGTGTTTCGAAGTGGAGAACATAACTCTTTATTGTCTGTAAATCTAACATTATTACTTCCTCTTAGAAGAATATTGTATCATTAGATGTTTGTTTGAGCTGGTAACATTCTTGCAACTGTTGCAATATTTTTCATTAGCAACCTGTATAATAGTTTGTACACAAGTACTGTTCAGATTGTCATGAAAAGTAGCTTTGACCATTTACTTACCAGTAGCAGAATAGTATTTCTGTAAGATTTCCAGTGTATTCCTACCATATCATATTTTATTTCTATAATGTAATTAAACTGTTATTTATTCAAGGAGAAAAAGTATTCCTCTGCTTTTTTGTTTTCCAAATTTTGAGATAACTGAGGAAGCCACGTGATGATGCTGCCTCGTCCCACGATCTGGTGCTCTACGTTTTGTTTATAAGTTTGTCTGTCAGATTGTGAAACAACTGCTTAAACAACTTGACAACAGGTTGTCAAGCTTTGTGGGTTTTAATTGTACGTTGATGTGTTTGAAGGAGGAGGTAGATCATATATTTTGTATTTGTGTATCCAGTACTATGGAGACAAGAGAAATGACAGTGAAAACTGCATCTCCTGTTTCATTATCTAGGCAATTTCCCCTTTCCTCCGTATTAGCCAAAATGCAATAAATTCCTTTTGCTTTCCTCAGATGCACGTTAGCTCAAAGATGTCACATTAAGACAAACCCATATACCTCAGAATAACAAAACACAAAAGAACAGAAGAAATGAATACAAATCAAAACAGTGCTGCCAGCAGCAGTAACGACCTAAATTAGTTATTGGGGGTTGTAAATGTAATCAAAGATTTGAGACAAACAAAGAGTTAGTCTAGTTTTGGCCGGTGCCAGTGGGGACAGAGTTGATGTGTGCAGGGAGTGGATGATGAAGTGGCCCAGGAGGGATTCATCGAAGCTGTGCAGAGAGAGCAGGCTCAGCCGTGCCACTGCCTGTGAATCACATTAAAGTGCTCCCACTGCTGCTCATCCACATATGAAAGGAAGGGTTGAAAAAGCCCACTAAATGCTGTAGAAAGGTCCCTGCCTATTTCAGAGGATCAGTTTTCCATATGACTTAATCTCAGATTCACGTTACTTGGGCAATTTTCCTTCTTCACATCAGTGGTTTGAAAACATCCTTAGGGGATAAAGTGAGCATGTCACAGAATCATGGAATCGTTTGGGTTGGAAAAGACCTCTAGGATCATCAAGTCCAAACATGAACCTCACGCTGCCAAGGCTTGGGATCATGGTTGTGTCACAATATTTTTGCTTTTAAAAATTAGGTCACAGATGAATTGAGAAACTCTTGGCAAAGCAAAAGCAACTAGAAATAAAAGATTAGCTCTTAATCTAATCTTTAGCTGCAAATTAGATTTAAGTTAAATCAGAATACTTCTGCTAAAAGCTGTCACTTTCAAAGCAGCCAGGAGACAATTCCCTCTGTATTTCCATGGTCATTGGAAAACAAGGGTTATGCTGCCACAAACCAGCAGCTCCTCTTGACAGTAACATCTGGCTGTATTTATAAATCTGTTCTGAACAACACAAGAGGAAATAATGACAACTTTCTAAGCAACTGCTTTCCCACACTATACCAGCTCAGGAAGCATGCGGGCAAATGTGCTGTCACCATTTCAGCCCTTCACATTAACATCTCTTATTGTTTCTGCTTTTCTGACAGCTGTTTTAAGAAGTCACAGTATTACCATGCACGCACATCAATAAAACATCTTCAGTTTGTTGCGTTTATTGGGTTGGGGTTTTTAAATGTTTTGTCTTCAATGGAAATCCAGCTTTGGCTTGTTGTAAAATTGAATCATCATATCAGGGAATGGTTTATAACAGAAAAGAAAAAAGAGAAAAAATAGTTCCTGTGTTTAAAAAAGCATAGGGTGGAGATTATATCTGACAGTTTAGAATATATGTCTTCCTCCATTCTGTTTTTGTCCATTGGTCTTTTTAGGTAATCGATAGAAAGAATTTTCTTTAAATAGCAGTACAAAATATGAAGCTTTTAACAGAACTCCTTTAATATGAGCAGCCATCTAATACTGATCTTTGAAGTTCAGTTAGGAGAAAAAGTGATAATGAGCCCAAGGTAATCTTAATGACGAGGTATGATATGTCCTGGTATTGCTTTCCAATAGATCATCTTTCGTATTTAGAGCAGCACTCACTTTAATGCTAAAGCATTTTAAGGTATTGAATCCTGTCTCAATAATGTCCTTCAGAATTTTTATTGACTTCAGCAGAAATTATATCTTACCCCAGGTTTTTGAGCTATCAGTGTGCATTTGGAAAGTGCAATTTTATACTCCAGTGTATTTGCATTTTTACTGACGTTGAAACAAAGATGGGACAGAATAAATAACAGCCTCTATATTCATTGGGGGGTTTTATCTCCAAGAAAATCTATTTTGGATTTTGGTGGGTCAATGCAGAATTGTAAAGTCTGGCAGGAGTTCAATGGGCTTGTCATGTGAGTGAAGGAATTTATTTATGCATATGTGTGCAGATGGGGTGGAGAACATCATGAACGAAGCTGCTCTCAGTAATGCTGACAGAGTTGCTTCCTGACTGCTTGCACTGGTACTGTTTTGATGCTGCTGTCTTTTCCTTCTCACATATGTGTATGCATGGTGAAAACAGGCCACACACATTCAAAATCTTTCCCCAAAATAAAGTAGTATCTCTGCCTATTTTTTTTGTTTTATTTTCATTATATTAATAATATTTATTCATATTATTATGGGAAGCAATGCCACAACCACTGTTTCCATGAAAGGGAAGCCTCTCTGGCCACTTAAAGCCATATCTGGATGGATCAAGTCCTAATATTGTTACATGAATAATTTTTTCTTTTTCCATGTGGAACTCACTGTAAGTCCTTCCAGGGCTCAGCACAACAGGGATAGTCCACTTTCCATCTAGCTGAAGAGAGGGATAAGGAAAGGGAGCTGGAAACTCCTTGGTCCTTGTTTGTTGCAGGCTGTTCGTGGAGCTGCTGTGTGTGTAATGCTGTGAGGGTCTCTGGGGACCTCCCCACGCTGTCTGTTCCCTCCAGAAAGGTGGCTGCTGTGACCTGGCTGACAGCAGAAACCACATCAAGAGGGGTGAGGAATAATCTTCTCTGGTTGAAACTCTGAAGAGAAAGGATTTAAGACTTTGCAGTGTAATGAATCAGAGATGGGGATCTGCTGTGTGTCATTTCTTAGTTACGGAACAAGGATTAAGGGTATCATTTTAATAGAGGAATATGGGAAGTTAAACAGGCTATGGATCCATCCAGTAAACACTCCTCCCAAACCTTTAGAAGGGTAGTAATAAATCCTGTAAGACCTTTCATCAGCTGCCTGGGGAAAAAAATATAATCATTGTCTCTGCAATGCTTAACTTGCAATATAATTCAAAGTCATTTTAAAATTATACACCTACCTGCTACCAATGCAGTCTGAGTAGGCAAAATTAGTAACAAGCATGCTCAGTAAACCCAAGGTTTAAAGCTTTAGCTAGAATGTTAATGTCTAAATTGAGTAATACTATCAGTCATGAAAATTACTGTTATCTGCCTCCTTATCTTTTCCTATTTATTTGAGGGGGTTTATTTATTCTTATTATAGCACTTGCAAAACCCGATAGCTCTGGCAGAAGGAGAGACAATCTCTCTGCATGTGGCCCCTGGTGTTGCTGAGCTGCCTGCTGCAGCATGTTCAGGGCACCCAGGGAATGTGAAGTGCTGATCTGGACAAGGAGGCAAAGAGAGAGGATTTGCTGCTTCATAGCTAGCCTAGGAGTTGATTAAAAAAGAGCAAAGCCTTCTGGGCTGCAGCCCCTTACCATGCAGGAGATGCTGGGTGGACACTGTCACAGGGGGAGGAAAGCTCCGTACTCAAACTCCTGCTTTACTCCCTCCGTGGCAGCAGTTGCTGAGCCCCTTGGCAGGGAGCCCAGAGAAAATTGTTGTACTCCAGGGTTAGAGCCCATGGCAAGGCACTTGGAAAGGGATCTGGCTGCTTCCTGCCTGTGCTGAGTGTGAATTGTGCCTTGCTTGAAAGCTGGACTTTAGACCTCAAGTTGGTGTTCAAGAAAAGCTTCCACTTAGACCTTTGGAGTTCCTCACTCAGGATCCTGAAGCTGACCAAAATGTGAATGTGTGCATACAATAAAAAACTACACATCTACTGTTCTTAAGAGATAGACTGCAGGAAGGCTAGCTTAACAGCAAAGTGTCATTAAAGACTCAAAGAAGGCCACGTTGTCCACCAATAAATTAGTCATTTAGCCCAAATACTTTTCTATGCAAGTGATATATGCAGGTAAACAATTTATCTAATTTTCCCCTGGGGGAGCTGAGGATCTACTTTAGCTTAGTTAAAGGCTGAGTTGTCTCACTCAATGCCAATGCAAGTGGATGCATCTGGTGCTAGACAGGAAAATGCAGGGACCAACAGCTGACCTCCTAAACAGATATATAAGCTGAGAACTATTGGGTTCTCTCATCCAAAACATTTAGCCCTGATTTGAAGTGAGTGTCCATGATTTTGTTTCTTTTTAAACTCATTCAAAATAACACTGGACCCTGCAGATGCTTTGTTTTATTGTTGCAGATACAATGAAGCTACTGGCTGTCATAAGAAAGGACAGGGAGGCATTCAAATTCAGTACTGCTCTATGCTCATTCTTTAGTTCTTTGCCCTTTCTTGCTGATTACACAAGGTTTTTAAATAGTTATTTGAGATCTGATCTTAGCTGCTGTGTCATCTGGCCCCTGCTGAGGCTTAAACCCTTCTGCTGACCAGGAAAGTGTAGACTGCAATCTCAAAAAGGAATACGTCACTTGCCTTCTAGACAGCAGTGTGGAGGTGGGAATGAATAGGAAAGTGTTTTTCCCAGAAAAGTGAACAATGGCAAGGCATGAGAACATGGGCTGGTGTACATTTTCTGTGGTCCCATGCCCTCTGGCAGTTTGTTCCTTCTCTCTGTGCTGCCACCTCCACAGTGCCAACACAAGTGTTTGCATGCCTGCCTGGTGAGTCAGATCCAGCTGAACTGATCCAGCTAAAAAAAAAAAAAATCCATTTTGGACGCACTATGCCTGCCAAATCATGTCCAGACTACATGACCTGGGTTTCAGAGCTGTAAACTGGAGCAGAATTTGTCACAGAGGCAACCCAACAGCTCCATCAAACCTGGTTCCTGCTGTGCCAAGCATGCAGTGGGACTTTCATGCAGTGGGTCTTGTTTTTCATTATCAGAACAATCTGAAAGCGTTCTGCGTTTCCAAGCAGGAGCTCTGAGGAAAACTTGAGTTTCAGAGCCCATTGAAGCACCAAAACTGTAGGGACTGCATCTGTGTCCTTCATAGGCAAAGTTCCCACCAGAGGAACGGGCAGAACAGGCAAGTCCAGCTCCCAGCCACACAGCTGGTGGGCTCACCTTGCGCTGGGCATGGCCTGAGGAATGCCTTTTCCCACTGGAACACAACATCCCAGGACAGGCAGGGCAGTGTGGTGGTGCTTCAGCAGCCTTTGGGTCACAGGGTGAGCACCCCTTGGCACAAGTGGCCTCCACTTCTGGAGCAAACTCCTCTTGCTGCCTGCCTCAGGGGGTCCCTCTGTGTACTGCTGTATCTGTTCTGTGCTGCTACTCTGGGGAATTGGAGCAGTGAGTTACTGGGAACTGAATCAGCACATTTCTCATCACTGCAGAGAGGCATGGAGATGCTTTGCAGGAGTTGCTGGCCAATTGGAGAGTAGTTGTGGAAGCAAGCTACATTTCAGGTGCATCTGCAGCTCTCAGGCATGACAACCACCACAACCTTTTCAGCAGCATGAGCACTTCGTGCCTTTTCATTTCTCAAATTTAATTGAATCCCTATCAATGACATGAGCACTTGGGAAATGTTCACTCTTAAAAAAACCCAAAAAACAAGTCAAACATTGATTACACAGGCCCGTATTGTTAAAAAAAGAAGAAACTGCCTAGTTCTGTATCAAAAAAATCAATCTTCTCTAAAGGCTGAGTTGGTAAATAAATCAGGAGGGGAAGCTGCTGTAAATTGGAAGAGCTCTACCACATTCACAAGCAGAGCAATAGAGGCAAATCATGCATGAGTCAGCCACACTGCTGAACTGTGGATGTGTTTACTACCCAAAAGTAATTGCAACCATATCCTTTCAGAGGAGGGCAAAGCACCCCACATTTTCCCTGGGGTGCAGAGACTCACGTGGGAGGCTGGTAGTCATCATCATCCCTGGCAGTCCAGACTGTATCTCTCCTCACAGTGACATGTACCTTCTGTACCTGTGAGCCACCCTTAACCTAAACTAAGCCAGATGTTGCCAGTAATGTGTAAGCTTTCTAGCCAAAGAGGATTAGACTCATAATATTCTCCTTTGCAAGTCACTGAGTTAATGGTCTGGTTTTACTTATACTGGTTACACCTGACAACTCATGATAATAGAGGCTTGAGATATTTGCAACAGCACAAAAAAAAACCCCAACAAAAACCAAATCAAAACAAACTGAAAAACCCCACCAAAACTACCAGCCTTTATCAAACAATTCTTATGAGGGGAAAAATGCAGCATTGCATTATTAAAGCAGTATTTAGTCTGCAGCTAAAAGGCCACAAAAGCCTTTACTTCTCACTGCTAACTCAGGTCTCCTTAAGAGGCTCGACTGGGATTTAAAGGGTAAGTATTGTGGAATAGTTTGCAGATGAGAGAGCAGAACCCTTAATGCTGCCTTTTCAGGACATCATTCTTTTCATTTGTATAGAGACAATTGCTTCAGCTAACCTGCCTGGCCTGTACCCTAGGCAACCTGACATATTAAAACTGCCTAATCCATCAAACAAATGGTTTGTCCTGGCTCCATCAAAAATAAATAAATAGCTGTCCCCCCTCTCTGAAAAACAAAATGTTTCGACATCAAAAAAAGCTTCTTCCCTGCCTCATCTTCCCTGCCCAAAGGGAGAATCTTACAGCATGGCCACGAGATCTGCAGAAGAACAATATCTAAGGACTATCACTTAGCAGAGGCATTTCTAATGTATCCTTGAGCTCAGGGATCTAGGGGAGAGTTGGTCATGGAATTGGAACATCAACCCCTCTGGTGTGGCTACAAGACTAAAAAGAAACCTTGAAGCTGATGGCTTGTCATCAGCCTCAGATGAGAGTCCTGCACAGCATTAAGCATCTCCTCTTCCTTCCCCACTCTTTTCAGCAGCCTGCAAACAACCTTTTCCAGTGCTTCTAACAGGATCTTTGTTTTGAAAATTTGAGGTTTTTTACTGCCTTTGATTTCCTGGCTGGGGATGCATACATGGAGCCTGCTAATGAAGCTGAGAGAGCAGAGTTAAAGCACTTTCTCAGTGCTGGCTGGCATGGGTGGAAGAACACTGGCCAGTCACTATCCTTGCTAAAAGATAATTCCATGAAACACTGCACAGCAGGTACAGGCACAGGGCTGGGGCTGTGCATCCCTGCACAGGCAACTCAGCATGATGCTTTCCTTGTCCTGTGCTGCCATGAGCCACAAGCAGATCTAAATCCCACCATATGCCAGCCATCCTAAACCTCATTAATTCAGCATGGTTTGACAGCATCTAATTTCTAAAGGCACTTAAAATCTTTAGCAACCACCATTAATACCTCCATTATGGAGCACCAAGGCTTGTGCACCTAAACAGGAGCTCTGAGATGGCGCCCTGGTCCTGGGCTGAATAGAACCAGGACCAGGACAAGGAACAGCTGCCTCAGTCATCTACCCTTTGTCTTAGGCTGCAGGCAGGTCTCACCTCTTGCAGCAGCTGCACTGTGTTCTGCAGCAGGCAGGATGATGGGTATCACTGGCTGGCCAGGATTTAATTAAACACAGATGGAACTGAGGCAGCCTGAGCTTGATGCAAAGTGCTTCAAGCTCTCGCTTCTCCTTGGGGTCCGCAAGCTGCGAAACCAACAGCACTTCCCAGTTTGGTCATAAAACTTCCTTAAAGCTATTTGCTGCTTGTTTTTTGAAGCAAAGCTTTCATTATCTAGAAGAGACATTCAGAGACACTCACAGCAACTTATCACTAATAAAAATAAACATTAGGTCTGGACAGGCTAGGTACATCAGTGCCCTTGCTCAGTAGCTGCTTCTGCCTTGCTCAAGCACCAGCTGAGAATGACCACTGAAAATCTTCAAAAGCTTCTTCTCTGGAACTACCATTATTTGCAGAGACGTTGCCAGTTCTTGGTGGAGAAAAATGCAACACAAAAAACTGAAAGAAGTTCTCCATGATGGATGTCTGCCACCTCAGCCAAGGGATCATGAAGCAGCATGGCCCTTCTTTCCAATCTCATGATGGGCAGGGAGGGCCGGAGGGAGGATATGCATCTGGATAAAGATTGTGGTACTGTCCAGAGCCTCCTTGTCCTGGGAAGGATAAGACTTTTCAGGCTGTACTGGACTGATTGAGAAAGCTCACCTCCCAGGATTGGGCCTGAGTGTGTGTTTATGCGTGGCCATGTCTTGATGGCCCCTGGCCTGAGGAGAAGACAGCAGCGTTTCCTCCTGCAGATCACGACCAGACATACGAATGTTATTTCTTGTGAGGGAAATCTGAAAAAGGTTACAAAAAAGCCACAGAAATTATTTAATGCCTTGAGAATCCATTTTTCTATAGATACCTAGCATGTAACATCTGGGGGTTTATAAAATAGAAGACTGAAAGATAACTGTCCTGGAATTACCAGATACTGTAAGGCTCTTCAACTGGCAGCAACATGTGTAGCAAAAACCAGTGACTGGAAGCTGAAGCCAGGCAAATTAAAATGGGAAATAAGCCATATATTTTTAAGAGTGGGGTTAATTAACCACTGAAACAAATCCTCAAGGGAAGTTGTAGATTCCTATCTCTGAAGAGTTTCAAATCATGGCTGGATGCCTTTTCAAAAGATGTACTTTAGCCAAAGATGCTATTAGGTTCAATACATGGGTAATTGTGTGAGATGTAATGGCCTGCGATATACAGGAAATAAGAACAGATGCTTTAATGTTTCTTTCTGGCCTTAAACCTAAGAAGCGATTCATCTAGATGGGAGCCCTGTGCCTATAGCTGAGAATTTGATCCAAGTCTCTGACTGCAACATTTATAAACTGGTGAAAAATGAGTGTATAAATGCACCAAAGAGAATAGATCAAACAAAGAATGGGGAGCTAAGGATGAAGAAACACACCAATAACATAATTTATTTCTATTTTTCACTGAATTATGCTGGAATGGAATGGCACCTGTAGAAACCAGGACTGTGAGGTAGTAATTTACACTGCTGAAATTCAAATGAAACAGGAAGATATGAGAGTATGTTTGGAGACTGCCAGGTTTCAGTGATAAAATTGCATTAGTAATTAATAATCTCACAGAAAAAAAAAAAAAGAGAGAAGAGAGATCATCTGCTACCATGTGTCTATTAGCAGATAAATCCAAAGTGAAAGATATCCCCTGTGGGACTATTTGATGGATTATATTAAATTTAATGGTAATGGAAGGAATACTGTAATTGGAAGATGCTGGAGGGAAAAGATATTGTGGGAGCAAGAGAGGGAGATGCACTGCTGGTACAGAAAGCACCATGGTATAGGAATGGGCTCAGTTTCTGCCAAACTGCACCAAAAGAGCAGAAGATGCTCCATTCCCCATAGGCAAGGACCAGAAAATATACAGGATCATCTCAGCTAATATGGAAGCCAATCTGTAATATCCTCAGGGGAGGTACATTTGGCAACTGAAGTGTGGAAAATAAATATTAGAAATGCCAGAATTTTTTGAATCTTCGAGTACATTTCAGAGGAATAAAATGACAAGTTCAATTAGGTTCCTTGAAGCAGAGGAGAGAAACTGATTAATCAGGCATGGAAGTTCCTAAGTAACCAAAACAACTGTGTGGGCTTTCTCCTCTTGACTCATGTTACAGGAGGAGGGTGTATCTATTTGAAAATGGAATATATTTCCACATGCTCTATAAAGGAATGTCCAAACATATCTAGATAGAAAATGATCCCTCTTATTTAGGTCTCTCCAGAGCCTCTCATGTTGTACAAAGCTCTGGAATATGTACAGGATTTTTGGGGTGTTTTCTTTGAAGATGAAGTAGCTTTTAAAAGAATTTGTGGACTCAGTGCTATCATCCCAAAACGGCAATATAAGCTTCACAAGTAAACTTGCATTGAGCACAAAGATAACTACACCAAATGGCAACCTAGATCAAAATAAGACAACGAAACATTTATAACATTTGAAGTCCAAAGGCTTCTTGGAAAAATCACTGCGTCTGTCAGGAATGCACAATGTGTAGAGCCATATACCTGCCAATTGTCAGAAGAATAGCAGGAGCTGCTGCCCTCAGCCAGTGGAACATCACATTATTATTGCATCTGAGCTGGCTCTTTCCCAGAGCATTGGCTACCAGCTCTACCAGCCTCGGGAAGCTGCCTTCTGCAGATGGGCTTTTTCAGAGGTGTTGTACACCTCACTGCTCACGGGAAGAGACAAACAAAAGCCAACGCATGTGACACACAGCTGAACTGTGCAAATAATACCGTGCAAGAGGATGCATCCTGATCATAAAGCTACAGGATGTCTGCAGAGAAATTCAGTTTTCCTGTAGTGCTTCTTTTGCTCACTTTGGCTAGATGCTGAGGGAGGGGGAAGGGAGCCCCCACTAGTCTCAAACCCCTCATGTTTTGGAAGGGATTTTGGGGCCATTTTTTATGTAATTTCTGGTAATAGCTGATTGAATTTGATCATGACAGTGAGTAGGAGGGTGACCAGGGTAGGGCTGTACTCTTTGGTCATGAGCACAGCAGAGCACAAAGCCACTGACACAGCTGCCACGCTCATCTTGTTTTGGGCTTTTCTCCATCTCCCAGCACCCAGCCCTCCTCTGCACCATGCTCCCAACACTGTGACACCTGGATTCTCCTGCCCACCACTGGAGCATGTGGGTGCGTGGCCTCCTGGCGTCACAACACACTCGTGGGTGTTTGTGTCATGAGCAGCTCAGGCAACATCCCTGATATCTGTGTATCTCCTCGACAGCACCAGTCACTCCGACCTGGGGATCGCTGGTTTATTTTTAAGGAATATTCTGTTCATATGGACTCATAGCTGCTTCCCACAGGAGAATGTCTTAGAGCAGGAAACCTTCCAAATAACATATGAACTGGGGAGAAGTGAGAGCTGATAGATGAAGCATAATGCTCAGCACCAGATCGTCACAGTGCTTAACCCTGACTCTGCCAATGACTTGCTGCAACAAGGGGGAGTGAGCTTTTCAGCTAATGCCTCTCCCCCCTGCCCCTGGCAGTTATTATAAGGATGAATTATTTAATGTGTGTACACAGCTTTGATGTTGTATGCACCATTTCATGTGTACATAAGTGCTAAACATTATTGGGTGGCTCTGTCATCGTTAGAACACTAAACATGCATTTCTGGGCTTAATTAGGTGTGTAAAAATGGCTGTACACAGCCACACTGGAAAATGTGAGTCCTGATGTATAAATAATTGTGAGGCCATGGCAGAATAGGTCTCAACAAGGGAAAGCCCATCTGGATTTAACCTTGTCCAAAGCATTCTAAATGTACCCCTTGTGGCCTCTAAGCTCCTAAGGCATCCAGAGAGAATTCCCACCCAAGTCCTTTCCTGGTCTGTCCAGTGTGAGTTTGAGCAGAGCAGGAGGATTATTTCATGTTCAAGAAAAAAAAGAGAAAAGAAATCAGACAAAAACCTGCCCAGAAGGTTTTAAAGTATGAGTTCAGATCTTGGGCTTACCAGAAGTTTTGAAGAGACTTCCATGTACCCTAGGAGGAAAGGCTGTGTGCTGCAAGTCACCCGGCCCATATGTGAGTCAAGCCACCCTGAAGCACATTTCACAGCTTGACTGTCCTCTCCACTGTTTTTCTTGAGGTGTGATATGTCGCATCCAAACTTGTGCTAGCCACTAGCCTTTAGTTGCCCTGTAAAAATGCTCCACTTGCAAAGCCAATATATTGACACTGGCAAAAGTCTTTGTGCAAGTCAGAGAACCATAGAATTATTTGGATGGAATGGACCTTAAAGATCCTGTAGTTGAACCCCCTGCCATGGGCTGGACATATGTCAGCAAGGCACAGCAAGCTTTGATTTGCATTTGTATGATTTACTGGTGCTTGGTGGGCAGCTAATCTCCACCAGTGCAAATAGCAGCTTTGCCTGTGTGCACTTGGGGACAGTGCTGACAAAGCTCCATCAGTGGCTGTCACCAGTGGTATAATATGGCAAAATCCCCAAACCAAACAAGACCTTAATTTCTCATTGAGTTTTGAGTTTCCTGAAATCTAAAGTTGAAAGAGGCTTCATCCCTTACTCAAGGAGTAAAATCCTCTGGTGAGAAAAAGTAAACAAAGGTTCACAGTGCACAGGCTTTCTGCAAATAAACGCCTGAGAATCCCACCAGTGGGATCAGTGTGGTGTAACTGCAACAGCATCTCAGCCTCATCTGTATTGCAGGACCTTGGGAAAAGCAAGTTCAGCTTCTTCTGATGAACCTGTGTCATCACAGGAATGTTTTCAGAGCACATTTTTCATATGTTAAATAGTTTCCACATTATTAAACTGGATCTAATTATGCTTTGTTTGCTAGGAGCAGCAATCATATTCACAATCGTGTTTTCATTAAAAAAATTATTCCATACAAAGATTTCATTAAGATGTTAATTGCTACTGGAATTACATGCACATAAATAATAAACAAAAATACCTACACATTATTAAAAAATAATTTCCACATACATCAGACCATTTACTTGAATTTGTTTTAGATTTTAAGTGGGAAGCATTGCGCCTAATCTACCCAGTGCATAGAATGAGCAAAAGATTCTCTGTTATGAAAACATGGCTTTATTTCCTTGTCTGCAGAGTGTGACTTTCCACACCATACTAAAAAAATAGGTGATGCTCTTTTAGCGTCAATAAAATGAATGTGTGGATCCTGTATTTCAACCAAGCAAGAGGAATCGCTGAACCTTCAAAGAGGTCTGAATGGGACAACCATATCCTTTGCCAGAATACCTCTGAATTTGCTGGTGTTTCTTGGCAGAGAATTCACTGAAGGATGGAAGTGAACTCCCTGGCTCATGTACGACCACCAGCTCCCAGACAGGAAGGGCAGCAAGGACACAGCTGTGGGCAAAACCCTGACAGGACACCCTTCCTCCACTGTGGTGGCAGCAGCTCACACAGGTGAGTTCAGTCACATCAGAGGAAAGCATCTGTGCTTGTCCCTGTAGGTGTCCAGATGTAATGACAAGATGGAGTTTATTTTTGGCCTCTAGAATGGGAATTCCTTGCTCTTGCAGGGCATACTGAACACTGAGATCAACAATGCTCTATGTAAGGTCTGATGACGTGCCCCATTGGGCAATAGCCATCTTTGGTGGCACAAAAAGAAGAATGAAAACAAAAATACGAAAGCTCTGGCAGTATCAGCAAACACTCCTTTCTGTGCCTAGCCTCTGGCACCACAGGCTGACTAAATGTGCAGGAATGGGGAGCTTTCACTTGGGAGAAAAGTGGAAAAGAACAAGAGGAATGTAAATGCTGTGTGAAAACACACCCAGAATTATAAAAAGTCTCTTCCTCAAGAGGAGCCACGATAGAAGCCTGAAAGCCTGAGCAATACAAGCTAGGAAATAGAGAAAGGAAATTAAATTTTTAAGACTGTGGATGTTTAGATAGTGTTATCTTCAAGACAACAAACAGCAAGGGGCCAGGAAATTCCAAATTAAATCCAACACTCTTCTTATTTCCTGACTTTCTCTTGTTAAGGATAAAAAGCACAGCCAGGACCAAGTTAACATTATATTTCCTGCCATATGACTCTATTGGCATAATTTTTGTTGCTAGGCATACATGGACTGACCTACTCTGAAATTAAAAAAAAATTAATTTCCTTGGCATGAAAAGAGAGGTAAGCCAAGAATTTCAGAGATGTAGTTCACAAGAAACTTCACAAGCCCAGCTGCCTGTCCCACAAGTTTTTTCGTAAATCCAAGGTGAATGTCTCAAGGATGGAGGTCATAGCTGATTACAGATTCTTTTGTTATTAGATGACATTTATTGATTAGTGTGAGCTATTTGACAAGTGTTTATCCTACCAGAATTTAAATCATGGAGCTCACTGGTGTTGCTTGCAGCACAGCTGTCATTTTCTGATGTGCAGGAATTCCCATGAGTTGACTATGAAAGGCCAGAGGAAAACTTCATGAATCCAGCCCACACTCCTCTGCACCCACCAGCTCACCAGGGCTGTTACTTGAAACTCTCAGCATGCCCTGCTGCAGGGAGAGATCACCTGGGCTACAAGATGATGATCTGACTGGCAGTAGGAACTCCTGAGGTGAGGAGCTGACATGCATGAGCCCAAAGAGTGGTGCAAGGGAACCTGTGCCATGCCCAGGCTCATCCTTAGCATGGGGTGAAGAGCCCAAGGAGGGCATCTGTGGCTGTGGCCTGCAAAGCTCAGCAGTAAGAGCAGCATGTGGAGGACAATTGGGTGTGAGTCAGTGCCAGTGCAGCTTATTTGCCAGGCAAGAGGGATTTGAAAGGCAACCGAGTGGATTGCAGACCCCCCTCTTGCCACACACTGTTTGGCACGGGCTTGGTGCAGGCAGCAATGTGCCCAGACATAAGCTGGCACTGATCCTACCCTACTCCTCTCTCTGCAGCCAGGCTCCCTCCAGCCACCAAAGCTCAGCACAACCTTCCAGTACCTTCCTTGTTATCAGGAAATAGTTTGGACTCAGAGCTTATTAACAGCAAGGTTTTGCACCCATGGGCTATGGGGGCTCAGCAGCCTCCAGCTTGAGGGCTTTCCTCGAGTGCTTCCCTGCGTTAATGCTGACCCTAAAACAAGCCCCTTCCTTTTCGTTTTGAGTGAAGCCCATCACTGGCCTGAGGGCAAACAGCAGCCAGGAGGACTTGCAGATCCCACAGGAGTAGCAGAAGCTGTCTGGTTCCTGCTAGCTTGACCTGAGCCCTCTGTCAGTGCCCGTGCTGCCAGCACAGCCCAAAGCACAACCCAGAGGCTCAGTTATGTTTTCAAAGCAAAGAGTTAGACTTTGATTATTACTTTGAGATTATTGTTACAGAGCAGTTTTAGTCATCATGGCCCAACTTTTCACTGATATCTATGAAAACTGACTCAAACTTCTGAGCTAATTCTGTGCTTTTAGAAACTGTTTTTTGATCCTGGAATCCTCAGAACTGAAACAAAGAGGTGGCATGACTCTGTCCTTTTCCCTATGCAAATTTCAATTTTAAAAACTGCCCCTTTTCATTCAAAGTCAACAGCTCTGGAAAGGAACAAGGGAGGGAGAGAGGGTGGAACAGAGGAGTTCAGGAAGGGGTGAAATGGAGAAGGAGGGAAGAAAGAAAAAGAAAGAGAGAGAGAAAGAAAGAGAGAAAGAGAGAAAGAAAGAAAGAAAGAAAGAAAGAAAGAAAGAAAGAAAGAAAGAAAGAAAGACAAGAAAGAAAAAGAAAAACTTTGTAGCCAGAAAGGTTAGGGGAATTACACTTGTATTTGCAAGTGACATTTGAAAGGAAGGATTCTATACTGTATTCTGATCCTTCAATTTCACTTCCCATTTAATATTTTTTCAATCATCTTGGAAAAGTCTAGCAACACAGTTTGCATTTCAAGCAACACTGTGAATCAGTCTGCCAGAGACAGATAGATATGGTTCTTTCTCTGCTAAGATCTGTAGCCTCACTTCTTGACAAACCAATCTTGCCAAAGACAAGCTGAAATTTTAAGACATCACTGAAAGATGTGGAAGTCTTTTCCAGGATTTGCAAGGAAGTTTTATCTCAAGGATTAAAAGTTATAAAGAAAACCATCCAAAGTTGGTGGCATAGTGCTACTGTAAGTGATGCCTCAACACAGCCCTGCTGTGACATGCTGTAAGAAAACCATAATCAAGAAAACCTATGAAAATGAGACATCAAGTTTGTAATTTTTTAAGCTTTAGTTGTCTCTGAGCTTTCTTTTGCCACTCTGTCCCTTCTCCAGCTAAAAGTGCTTGGACAAAAAGAGAAGGAAAAACAAAGAAACAGTGGGGTTACCACAGTCATGGACATTTATTCATTTTATTTGTCCTAGAGGGAGAAAGAAAGAGAGAGAGAGAAACAGAGAGAGAGGGAGGAAGAGAGAAAGAGAGAGAGAGAAAGGGAGAGGGAGAGATGGAGCTCAAACTTTGTAGTGAAAGTTGGGGTTTTCCTTATTTAAAATGTTGAATATAAATCTCACAGTCTTTAGAAGAAAATACAGTATGAAGGATTTGTAGTAGCCCTAGGCAGAGGCAGAGGAGAACTCCCCCAGATGCATGCATTGTGAGATATTTTGGATGAGTTAGGGGGCAAGGGGGGAAAAGAGGTCTCCAGCCATGAGAAGAGCTGATGACAAAGCACCCAAAAGAATTTTTGCACGCAATTTAATGTATTGTCTTTGATAAATTAACCTCCTATTCTGCTCAACTGTGCAGTGACCAAAGGCCAGATCCATTTTCTCAGAGGAAGAAAAGAAAGACAAACATCTCTCAGGAAAGCACCTCATCTACCAGGCTAAGGATTAACACACACAATTTCTCCCTGCATCCCACACTCCACCCTTTCTACTCAAATACTACTCATTTGTGTAGAAACATGAGAAATTCCTAAGGTATGGCATGAAGGGAATCAGGGACCTTCCCTTGTGCAGCCTCACTGCTAAGGGGCTATGAATGGTGAAACAGCAGTCTGTGCTCTTATTTTATCATAAAAAAGAGCACAGACTGCTGTTTAATGTGAAATGCAGACAACAGGTATCCCCTGCAAATGGAACAGGATTCAGGGTTGTGTTCTTACTAGCACCTGTGTACATCAGGTCAACAAATCTTCAGTTCTCTGAATAGTGAAGTGCTCCTAGTGAAGACAAAATGGGTGAAGGGCAGGAAGATGGATGAAGCAATGAATGAAGTTGGGAGAAGGATATGAATGAATTAGGAACACACAGGAACAACTCTTACGCTGTGAGATCTACCAGTGTCAAATAAGAAGTTGGTTCAGGAACAAGGAATGCAGCTTGTATCTACTGAATGACAAACTGTGTTTAATAAAGATGTGACTCTGCAAAGGATTTAGGCTGGAGACATAGCAAGTGAGCGAACACAGACATCAGTGTCATAGGATTCTTGGTTCTTGGTTGAACAGATAATGCTGAAAAACTAGAAGCTATCAAGAAGAGTTAGAAAAAATACCCAAACCTGCGACAAAAGATTTTGAGAGGACCTTTAAGAAGGTTAGTCATAAAAGAAGAGCAAAAAATAAGTGATTGATGCGTTGGTGGAGAAAAAATTTTCCATAAAGAAAAAATAATGCACTAAGAAACTGCTGACTTTAGCAGGAAAAGAAACCAGTGGCTAAAAGAGGAAGGCAGATGTGTTCGTATTTTGAAAGAGGAGAAATTCTTGTATAGCACAGAAAGCAATAAAGCTATGGAGCAAATCTTCAGGGAGTGTTCTGGACTTGCAGTCTTTCAATGACCCCAGAGCAAATTTGGATGCTTTTCTGGCAGGTATTGTTAAACACAGACTTCAGCTGAGTTACCAGTCTCAGCACAACAGTGATAGACAGACAGGGAAGAGTGTCTCACAGACACAAAATCAGACCAGGTGGTCTGGTGTTTCCTTTTGGATGTGTTCTCTGTGGATGTGCAAACTTAAAGGTCTTTAAAGCTTTCTTAGAAAATTACGAATACCTTCCCCTCAGATTAGCAAGTGCAGTACATGGGCAGCTTGGATAAATCAGTGCTTTAACAATAAGAACAGGAGATTCAATTATGCATGACTTGCCCCTACACTGTTCAAAGGATGTTGGCATTTTTGCTTCCAGTGGCTGAGAACCTGCTCTGAATACCACTTGGACCAGGAAGGCTGATGACATTTTGAAAGAATACATCAGTCACCTTATGTACTTTTCATGAGACAAGGAATTTTCTTTTATCCATTTATCTACAAAGATAAACATCTGAAAGTTTTTTAAAATTGAAAAACATGTTTAAAAAGCCTGTCTTTTCAGGATCTTTTACAATGAAGTACATACATACACTAGTCTGCCAGTTTATAAGGTTTGTCTCTCAGCATGCTGCCCCATTAAATTCCTTGGTGGCCTCTCTTTCTCCTTTTTCAGTTGTTTGGATGAAGTCCTAGCCCCACCTCAGTCTACAGACAAACTTAATTCAGGAAAAGGGGCAAAGCCTTCCTTTTTGGATTTCCCAGGTTTGCCTAACCAGCGCTGCTTATCCTGACAGCCTTGGCTAGTCTTCTACTCCCTTCTGTGTGAGTGTGGTGAGGGAACAAGCCTGCACCCTACTCTGTCTTCAAGTGCACACCAGGGACAATGGCTGGGCCAGTGCTGTATAGCCCTGTGTTTCTTAACACTCAAACTTGCAATTCCTTTCAATTTTTCTGTGATTTCTTAAACTCCATGCCAACAATTCAGGCGTTCTTCCAGGTAGCACCATACTCATAATAACAAAAGCCATACACAAGGTTTGTGGGATTTTCAGCTGAAGAACAAGGGTTTGGATGCTTGAGCTAATGCAGTGAAATATTCACCCTTCAAGCTAACTGCAAATGCAGGAGCCAATACACACAGTTTGCTAACAATTTTTCTGGATGCTTGCTAGCTACAGAGAAGAAGCTCAGAAAAAATGTTCCTAGTCCAGGTTCATGATAGAAGGGTATTCAAAAAGAGTATTCACAGGTACCACCATACAAATTCTCTGTTCTGACCTCTTCTTTCTTGTTCCTTCAAAAACTGTGCCTGCTGTAGTCTTACATGTCTCTTGCTCATTCTTTCAGTCTATTCTTGCCAGTGACTTCCAGCCTCCATTCTTTAGGTTTCTCACCCCAGTTTCTGGTGTTTATCTCTTCAGCTCTACGCTTTCTCTCCATCCTTGTTCTTCATCGCTCCAGTCCCTCGACTCTCCCATCCCAGCAATCAAGGTTGTTTCCTCATTTTCAGTATCTTCATCCTGCCTTTATTCTCTCCATCTGCACCCTCAGCATGTTTGGCTCCCTGCTTGATCTCTCCCTCTGCTTCCCAAGGTGTCACAATCGCAGTCTCTTGCCCCATGTTACTCACAATTCCTGTCTGACTTCCTATCCATCCAGTTCTTCCCCTCAGCAAAAATCCTGATCACAGACATCTCTCTTTTCACAGTATCTACTCCTTCTTACCCCTCCCATTAGGTTTCCAAGCACAGTCTCTGTCTCACAAAGCTGCTTAATTTCTTTATTCTTCTCAACCTTTCTTCCATAATCCCTTCTTTAGCACTCCTAGTCTCTGCTCCATTCCCAGTGTTCTCCCATCTCTCCCTACTATCACCAGCCCCTCTCAAAATACTCACCCTGCCTGTTTTAGTCTCCTTGCTCTTTCCTACTTCTCTTTCGTCGTCTCCAAGTCACAGTGTCATTTCTTTCCTGTTCAGTCTTAGTCTTACCAGCATGAAGGTAGAACTGTGTTGATGGAAAAGTATGCTGGGACAGGGGGAAACTGGGATGGAATCAGAAACTAGGAACGCAAAAGGAATGGTCAAGATGGGATTAGCAGCTTTTTTTCCACTGAGTGGGTTCTCAAAAAAAAAAAAAAAAACAAAACGAAACAACCAAATTTGACAGGACTTTCTGCATACTCAGAAAGAAAGATAGTATTTTAAAGATCACTATGGAAAAATTCTACTTTAAATGCTAAAAATTTGGCAGTTAATGGTAGCAAAAATTTGAGTAATTGCAATTATCAAGGGATCTTAATTAACAATTTGCCATTATTCTGGGTGTAATTCAACTTAATTTAACCCCAAAATAGTAACAGTTTCATCTGCATGACAATTTCACAGTATTGTTTAATTCCAGTGTTGTGACAACATGTAATACCTTCAATAAGGATCAGTACAAAGTGCCAGAAGACTTTGTGGTAACATATAATACAAAACCTTTTCTTTGGGAAAGGGCTTACAGTTCCAAACGAAGATTTAATTGGCTCAATTCTTTCTATTTCACCCAGCAACTTTCTGATTATAAGAACATGGGGATAGAGTGCAAAAGACAACAAAGTTAAGTAATTTTAAATACCCAATTACCCATATATGGCCATGCTGGATGTGGGGTTTAATTGCTTCAGATGTGCAAGCTTTTTCTCTAGCTGACTTTTCGAGGCCCACAAACACACAAATTCCTGCAAAAGTAGCAGTGTTCTGAAAATGCACCATAATGAATTTTCCAGTCAAAGCACTCTGACCCAGTTGTAAGTCAAAGGTTTTTCTATATAGCTAAGTAAAAATTTAGTAAATTATAAGTGAACAAAACTGGCCTACAAGATTCTTATAATGAAGCAGGAGGTGAATGCCCAGCTCCTGAAAAATCTATCTCCATACTTTACAGAAAAACAACTGGAAAATGGAAAGCTCTATTTCCAAAACCCATACAAAATGCTGTACATTTTGCTTAACAGTTAGCTGTACCTTTCTGATTCATAAAATCATAAATCAAATTATTTTCTTATTTTCTCCCTATAATAGCTGCAAAATGCTGAAATTTTGCCACTGGTCATGGAACACTGAATCAGGTTTTCAACTAGCAATTCTTTATTTTACCTTAAAAAACATCAGGTTAAAAATGACCACATTTTTCTATCAGTCTCCCTCCTCTATGCATAACAATGAAGAAAAAAAACATAAGTACTGATTATTTTGTAAGGGCTGTTTGACTAAATGAAGTTACCAAAAAATATTAAAATCTCTGAAATTGACCATAAAAGTTTCATTTCTAAAAAGAGACAGTAAAGCTGTCAAAGAAAAAAAAATAATTTCTATAATATATACTATTAGACCATACATAAATCGAACTGCACATGCATCTAGACTTAAATAACTATATAAATGCATCCTAAATCTCCCGAGACAGATGGTAGGTCATATACAGCCAAGACATGCATCCCAAAATGATTTTTCTTTAATAGGAATAAGAAAAGGAAGATGAAAGGACAGTGGGTAAGTGGTTAAAATACTGTTAAATTGCAACAAAATCCACAAGATTATACTGCAGTATTAGACAATGCAAAGCAAATGAAACCAAGGGATGACACAGTGGTTTTGCCCCTGATTTGGAAAATCACTTTAACATATGTATAAGGACATCTTGATTCAGGAAGGAATGTAAGTGCAAGCTTAAATTTAATCATGATGAGATTTTCACTTTCTGTCTGGCCCCTGTATCCTGGGTCCAGCATCTGGTGTAGTGGGAGGAGGTACTGGGTATCCTCTGTAGAGAAAAAACAGGTGAAAAGGTCTCCTGGCAGATGACCTGAGGTTGATGGCCCTTCAAGGTGTGCTGGAGGAAGGCTTTTGAATGAGGGTAAATAAATTTTCCCTATGAGCTCCCAAAGCACTGGGGTTTCTGTACAGATCACACTTTACAGAGCATAATGGGGAGGCTGCTTGACCTGCAATGGCCAGAAATTCTTGTGGATTCCTGAGATCATGAAAACATACACAACCAATAAAGAACAAAACCTCCTTGATCTAATCTAAGGTCCCCACACTCACTGTATAGACTAGTTCAGCTGGTTTTGAATTTCATTTATTGAACAACTCTGCTAATGTATCTATTACTTCTTGCCAGATTTGCTAGCAGACCATGGAGATTTAAAATCCTCAAAATTTCAACCCAAATAAGACTGGAGGCTCTTTGAAAATGTTATTAAAATACAAAATGGTTGTACAATACTATATATTTGCTTCAATATGGAAAAGAGTATTCTACTTCGCTCTCTTTCTCCCCCAGCTATGCTACGCCCCAATTACAATGTAAAAAGAGAAGTTGAAAAGTCAATTGCAGAACTGATGGTAGGGTTTCATATTCATGACACATTCAGTGGAAACCTTTTCCCAAGTAGTGAGACCTGATTTTGCTATATTTTTCAGAACAGCATTCAAAATTTAGTCCCAGACTCACCACAATACACTTTCTCTGATTGCATGGGATCAAAAACTCACCTTGAATCTGTAAGCTAGTTTTGCAAACTGCAGAATTGTTATTGTCTGCTTTTTCCTCCTGTGTGCATTTTCTTCTTATATCTTGCAAGACTTTTAAGTTTGTCCAGCAAATGATATAAAATGACACAGCTAATAATAGTGTTACCAAAAATATAGTTTCCTTTTTTAAAAAAAGATATTTTTATAGAATTAAGTGCACGTCATTTTTGAATATGATGTTTTATTTGTGAAAATGTAAATGATCTTTTCATTAAACAGCAAACAAAATTATGTATCTCTGAAAAATATGATAATGCTTTTTTAAGGATGTGCAGATGGTGTAGTTAGAACATCTGCAGCAACAGAGGATCTGAAGAGAAGGGAAATTTTTTGAGAGGATGAGTTAGTACCTCCAATCTATGTTTTTGCAATTTTGTAGCAATGTTCTTTGCAGAGAAGCATTCTCTACCCTGGAGTGCTCAGTATTTGGCCTCTTTTCAGAGTTTCTACTGCACTCAAGAGAAAATCTTAATCATAAAATCTATTAAACATTTTATTCAGTCTGTAGTACATTTTTTGACATTTCACCTGCTCAGCTTTTTAAATTTGTATCAAACAATCTTTATTTACACAAAGCACCTTCATAAACAAAATAGTCATGTTGTGGAGAAGGGCTAGAGAAGGATGGTCAGAGGTATGGTAACGTTTCAAGATGAAGAGCAACTATGTGGTCTTGCACTTGTCAGTCCAGAAAGAAAATAATCAGGGAACACGTTAGTGGTTCCTTTCAGGAGACAAGAGTGTGGATTGACATCTCACTGTCTTTCCAAGAAGGAAGGTGGGACAAATGAAACAAGCAGGAAGTTGGTTCAGCTGGGACAAAAGATGTGGCTTACATAGGTCCAAGGGTACACTGAACAAACCCATGGAAGAGAAATCCATCCAAGATTGCTACTGCTTAGAAATTGCATCTGGTTTAGAACACCTGCAGATGCCTAGAAGCTGGAGGAACACGTGTAAAACAGACAGCCTTGTCTTGTTTTTGTACTCTTGCTAGGCATCCTGGCTTTGTCCACTGATGTTTATTACAGAGCTAAATGAATCCTTGGTCTGTCCCTATGGGCTTATTTTTCCGTTCACATACTTTAGTTTCCTTGATGGCAGAAATGTTTACATGTGCGGATGTGCAGGTGACAAATTAATGAAACTTATGAAGCAACTTTTAATGATCTTCCCTATCATTACACATCCTTCCATGTGTCAAGAAGAAAATGAATTATAGTCACTACATAATAGGTGTTGTGCCTGAAGACCATTGAGGAGACAAAGAGCATTTGTAGTCCCTGCCTAGCTTATATGCTTAGCTTCATCTAGTCTGAATTAACAGTTTCACAAAATTTAGAGAAGTTAAATATACCATTTTCAATATCCTCACTAAAATCTGGCATTCTGGTTCAAAATCTGGTTCTACAGTTTAAAGGTGCTCAGATTTTTAAACTACCTGGGGAAGGGTGTCCACCCTAAAGAACAAGTGCTTTTACACATTTCATTGAAAGTCCAGTAGTCCAAGATAGTGAATAAACTGTAAAAATCACTTTTTTAAACCAGTAATTAAAACATATTTTAAAATTTTTAATATCATATTTCTATGTAATTTCTTTTCTTTTTTTTTCTAATTCTGTTTATGTTGCAGGTCCTGGAAGGACTTCTGCACTTTGTGCTCTCTCATTTCTTGTATTATGGCTAATGCAAATGGTGAGAACATTGCAGTTTCAGGTGGAGACTCCATCATCTTCAAAGTTTTCCCCCTGAGAAGGAGACTATTTTTTCCATGCTACACAGTGATGTTTTCTTGGCCAGCTTCTTGATTGTCTTGCTCAGTTTTTGATTTTCAAGAAGATTTACAACAGCTCTGGAAAATGGAAAAAATAATTAAACAAAAATGTATTTTTAAGTAGGTTTTTTAAAGTGCTCTGAGTCTTCCCATCCACCATCACTGTAACAACTTTGCAAAGTACTTCTTCCCAGTCCCTAAAAGTTTCTTCCTGTTTTGTCCAGTGGCAAGACAAATATTAAACTACAGAGAAAGTTAAATAGTTCACCTGAGGTCATGTTTGTCAAGAGTAAAAGCATATTTTGATCAAATAAGACATAAATCACATTGCATGCTCTCTAGCCTCCAGTGAAGAATCATCAAGATCATAGCAAAGATCACACCAACAGTTACGATTATTCCAGCTACCAGGAAAAAGACCAAAACTACTTTTGTTCTGGTTTTTCTTGATAGCCCTGATTCTATTCTCCTTGCTTTTTTTGTTTGTGTTTCCAAACAAAAGAGGTACACAATCATTATTATGTCCAAATTTTCAAATTAACTGAGCATTTAATCTGATGAACAGGACTGAAAAGGAGCAGGGCTTGATTATTTACTATCTGACATCTTTCATAGCCTTGAGGCCTTTACTGTATCAGCAAAAGTTAGGATAGTAATATTTTTTTGCAAAGACATATCTAATGAAGGAAGATGCAAAGAAAGAGATTAACTCATATGGAGTGGGAAATGTCTCTTTGGCAGCTGTAAAACACAAAGAACTGCAGTTCCTAAAGAGAGGCAGAAAGTATCTGTTTGCCACACGTTAAGAATGACAAATATAACAACCTTTGCTGTTTAAAGCTTTAATGACAGATTTCAAGATGTGTCAATGTAAGATACACGAATGATACAGAAGAATTACCAGAGGTTGTCTGCCACTTGAGTCAGGCTGACTTTGTTTTGTGCCTGGTACCAGGTGCTCTGTCACCCAGGGCTGAAGCACCAAGGGACTACCCTGCTGCAGAAGAATTTCAACGATGGCAATTGCTGCGAGAATAATGATGATAATGAAGACAAAAGAGAGCAAGCCAAGAAAAGAACTGAATTCAAGGACTGGAGTGCTGCTTTTCAGTTCCCTGTCTCTATCAAGGTCTGCAAAGCCTTTATTTAAAGCAAATAACCACTAGGCATGGAAAGGAGTTGTTTTGCATGGCCCAGAAACACTGTAGTGAGGAGCAGCTGCATGAGTCTGAGAAGTGAAAGCTATAGCAAGGATATCAACTAAGAGTTCGTTTTATACTGCTGCAGCCTCTTCAACCATTCACAAGGAAACAGAGCCATTACTTTGGCTGTTTCTCTAAGACCATACTCACCAGTCAGAAGATGTACCTAACAATCCAGGAAGAGTGGAAAATGCTGAAGATAATCAATCAACTTCCCCCATCTGCTTTTCGACCATGAATAAAGAAATGCCTTCAATCCAAAACCAGTCACCTTGTTCTGAAATTTAATTGACCTTATTTGTTCAGCATCATTCAAACAAATCAGGGAATTGTCAGGCATTTTCCCAGATCTCTCCAGCCTTGGAAGTATTACACAAGCCAACACTAATTTCTCTTTCATTTTCCCTTATATAGATTTTAAAATGATAATGTACTATTTTATTTTATTTTAATGTAGTATTTTATTTTATTTATTTTACTGCTGACTGGCATGCAAAACTCATGTTCACCCTGGTATGAGTTCTGAGTAACAGAATGACTACTGTAAAACCATTTCTATTTATGCTTCATTTCTACATCTATATAAGATCCTGTGCCACTGTCATCACTGTAGTATCTAAGCAACTCTTCCATCACATAATTTGAGTTTCATTCTCCTGCATCACAGAATTTTCATTCAGGTATTATTAACCACAGTCCATCTATGGGATTCTTCTGATTTTTCTGCAAGATTCAGGACAGGTAAGAATGGTGAACTGGCTGAGAATAACATACCTAGTAAGTCTGAATATTGAGGCTTTCATATAATGTAGAGTTACCTGCTTGTAGACTAATTCACTTCATTGTCTGGAATGTGTCTTTTAAGAATTACATGCAGTTGTGGGGAATGGACATTAATGAAAATTATCTTTGATTTTTGCAATTTTATTAGTGTAATTTATTATCCCCTTGGTTAGATGCGAGTTTGGAACTCAAAGAACTCTTCTATTTACAGGCTGTAACAGGAGCTTGACCAAGAGAACAGCAAGTTTTGTTGTTCGCAGCTAATCTACTCAAGTTTCCTTTCTAGGCAAGAAAATCTTCCAATAATCAAGAACCAGAACTGCCCGAGAGACAAACTGATAATGTAAAAGGACGCCTTCCAAGCAAACAAGCAGGAAGCAGACAAAAGCTGCTTCCCAGCTGGCTGGTTCACAATGAGCAAAGACAGACTCACATCAGGTACACTCTTAAGCCTCCGACTGCACTCCTGACGTCCAGGCAACACTCCCATTAGCCAGTGAGATTTTGCCACAGCCAGACCATGCCTTTCAAAAACCTTCAGCTTACATGTAAAGTTACAAAGAGGTATTTATACCAACTTGAAAGAAAACTATACTTAGTAAAAGTAGAAAGAACAAGTCTTTTTTTGAAACATGCAAAGTCTAGTTTGATGATTTTCAACTTGAAGTCTACTGCCCACTACAGATCTGTGTACTACTTTACTGTAAAGAATGATGAAAAAACACTATTCTACATTTTACACAATTATGTTGCAAAAAAAACCCCCCACACTAAAATTTTATGCACTCCACTAGAAATTTTCTAAGGTTCTACAAATGAAAAAGAGATTGACAACATATCTGAGAGTTTCAAGCAGATTGGCTCCAACTCTGCCCAAAACTTAGCAAATTAACTTTACCTTTTGATTGTTTATATTCATATTTGCTAGAAAGGGAGTGCCTTTAAATGAAATGCAATTCATCTTCATCCTCCTTGCCCTCAAGTTTTCCACTGAGCTGGAACTCCTCCTAGGTCATGTCATGGACTGCACAGTAGTGCTTCAACTACAAGGAGATGCTCAACCAAATGTTTATAAGATCCAGCAGGCAACAGGAGGTCTCTCCACCAGTTTTCAGATCCAGAAAATGTGTATCACTTTGGCAGAGAGGAACAAAATTTTGCCTGTGCAGACTGCTCGGTTTTGAGTCTTAATATAATGATGATGCATAGTTTTTCTGCTTCCCTTCTAGATTATTATAAGCCTTTTTCTATGGCTTTATATATATTTAAAAATTGATGGAGATAAGCTAATGGGAGAGTAGGATTACATACACACAGAGGAGATCCAGGCTGGTAACCTTGGGCACCAGGATTCCCTATTTAATTTCTGTGCAAATGTGAGGACAAACATGGTTTTGCTGATTACATGTTTGTACAGTAGCCAGTTACAGAGATGTGCCTTTTCTGTCTGAAGCTTTGGCACTCCAGTCAGCAGCAGGAAAGGGACTCGAAAGAGCTGGGGGCTACAATGGCCTCTGAGACACAGCAATGCTGTTGCCTCCATCTCCTCCACAGAAGTGCCCTGGACACACACCGCAGCTTTCTCTCTCACTCATGGGAAGTGTGGAGCTTGGAGCACAGCTGGGATCTCAGCAGGCCGACACCCTTCACATGGCATCCTAATGAGGGTTGTTCTCTGCTCTTGCATTCTTCACTTGCAGAGTCCTCCCTCCTTACAGGACTATTATTAGAAAATAGGAGCAAACTGCCTTCCAGCTCTGAAGTCTTCACAAAACACTGAACAACACAATGGGCAGAACTGTGGAACACCCTTCAGTGTTTCAGGGTAGTGATTTAGTAAGAAGGATGTGTAGAAATGTCAGTCACTAAAAAAATTGGATTTTTCTTATAGGAATCCCAATAATTTTTGGTGAAGATAACTTTTCTTTTTCTGATATGTTTCTCTTGCTATAAAAAACAAGAGAAACCTTAGGTCGGAACAGCTCTGAAAACAAAAGAAGGGACAAATTACTAAAGACTACTCACTTATGCAAAAAGATCATTATGTCTGTTTATCCAAAGGTCCCCAAGGAGCACAGTGACCACAGATAAAGGACACATGGAAGTTTTTCATGCATAGATTTAAAATTGACTCATACGGAGTTTCAACACATGGAAAACCCACAAAAATTCCTGTGAGGTTTTATGTGACCTTTTGCGATATCTCTTCCCTATCTCCTTCCCACCTCCCACACGTTAAAACCCAAAGCACAAAGTGTCACACTATGTATTGTCAAGTGTTGGCTCTGGGGCCAGGTTTGCAGATGGTGTTGCTGAATCTGGCCACTGCTGCTCAGTGGCAGAACATCAGAGCCCAGTAAGAGGGGTAAGGATGAGACAAAAGCAAACACATTCACCCTTTATCAGCTGTGTTGATGATTTTTAGCTCTGTTGAAGACTTAAGAGCTCTCTCTCTCTCTCTAGGAAAGTGCCAGGAAGAAAGGCCAGCTGCAGAGCAAACACATTTCCACTTCCTGCCCCATCGTGTAGCTCTGGCATGAAGAAATTTATCTCTGTGGAACAGCGAAAGGAGAGATCTAGGTGATGAGAAAGACAAAATATACAAACTTAAGCTTATTGTCTTGAGTGAGGCAGAGGTATTATCAGAATTGCTTCAATTTGATTTTTAAAAAATTAAAAATTAGGAGGTAATAGAGAGGACTCATTTTTTTCCTGACTAAAACTGATTTGTCCATTTGGCTGGTTGAAAGACACCTCCCAAAAATCTTTGAGACCCCCTCCTCACAGACAGTGCTGTAGCAGTTGCCAGGGCCCAGGCAGGGAGGCTGCAGGGCCACTCCTGTGAAGAGGGGCTGAGGCTGCCCATGCTGGACACAGATGGATCAGGTCAGCTCCGAACGACCCAGCCAAGGTCAGCCCCCCCACCGGCCCAGCTTGTGCTGATTACAGATATGTAGTCAGCCAGTTTTGGATGCTGAAGAAATCCATTTCGTTCCTTTAGATTACATGAAAGAGGAGATTTTTGTCCTTTTTCCTGATACTAATTTTGTGATTATGCTTTTCTTTCTATTTTAGCTCATAGACTAGATAGGCAAACGGCAAAGGAAAATATGGTATCTCGACAGAAAGACTTAGATTTTCTGGAATGGGTACAGAAATGGTTTTGCTTGATAGGTGTGATAAACTTGCCTCAAATTCCCTAGCCCCATTTCAAAAAGACTTTTAATAAGGAACTGGGAAAGACAGCATTGTACCATGGACAGAAATGCTATCCCTTTCCAGTCTGAACAACACAGAAAGTCATCCTTCCAGAGAACAAAGCAATCCTGCAAAATACAATGGAGCAGCTATACACAACTACATCCAAACACAAGCAATCTTGTTGCATCCACTGATGCTGTCAGAATTATCCTTCTCATTTCCTCCTGACCCTGTCAGAAAAATCTTCTGACATAAAATACATAAATACGATCTTCTGATCTGGCTAGGCTTCTGACCATCCACAGGCAGAAGAACTAGAAGACCTTCAGCTGATAACTTCTTCTGCATATGTAATTAAGAGTTAATAATTTTTTTGAAATCCAAACAATGTCACTCCTGGGGAAGCAAAGCCCAGAATCTCCTTTGGGCATCTCTGTACAAAGCCAAAGGATACTGATCTGGCAACTAAGCAGGACAATCCATTGTTTCTAATCTACTTAATATAACTTAAAGCTTGTCTTCCTCAGATTCCTGTATAATTATTACAATAATTTCTGTGTCAATAAATCTCAGTCCTTGTGAAAATTTCTCAATGGGTCTGTTGGGTGGTTTCATCTGACCACTTTTCACCAAGTCTACTCAGTCACAGCTTAAATACAAGTGAGTGACTTGTCCTATTGGTGACTCACTGACTCAAATGAACAATTTTCATGCATAAACCTAAAACAGATTAAGTGCTCCGCTTATTCAGGTCTCAAAAAAAGAAGTTTCCACTATACAAAAAGGCAAGTAGAGGCTGAATAATGGGAGAAGCAGGGGAGAGAAGCGGGGAAGCTTTGGGTGGTTTGTGACTGCCATATGGATTTAGAAAATGAATGAACAAATTTTATGTTACTGTACAATGGCAAAAAGGGCCACCACAGAGATACAAGAAATAGGGTATCTTACTGAAGATATAAGAAATAAGGTAGGATTCCCAGACCAGTTGTACCTAGTAAACAACACAGAGGGAAGAAACATGGGGAGAGGATCTCAATGGATTTCTGTCTTTCTAGTCTGCCATAATTTTGAATAAGATCTCAATTTACATTATTCAGGGGGAAAAAGAATATGAACAGGGTATTTTTCATGCTTTCTCTGATTCGGAAAGATTTGTGTGTGGCTGGTCTCCTATTTTGAGAAAATCATCACACCTTCATCACCTTCATCATGAAGTCAGCAAAATCCCATTAGCATACCAACTGAGAACAGTACTACTGAACTGTTTTATGACGTATTCTTTTTAGTTTTAATCTTCAATATATCTATTGTGCATAAGCAAATTCCAGACGGCCACTAAGAGAATATCTCAAAAGTTTGTTTTTCTGCTTCCATATTGAAGTATAAAAGACACAACTGCAGAACCAGTGCTGCTGCTGCTAGCAGACTCAGTGAGACAAAAAGAAATCTATTCTAACCAACCTTGCTGCAGTAAAAAACAAGTAGGAAATAGAAAA
Organism: Irena cyanogastra; assembly: GCA_013397155.1. NCBI lineage: Eukaryota > Metazoa > Chordata > Aves > Passeriformes > Irenidae > Irena > Irena cyanogastra. The sequence continues at coordinate 144,723 of VWZV01003985.1, forward strand.
CTGTCTTTATTTTAGCTTGTATTTTTACAAAGACTAAAGAAAAGACTCATTCCTACCACTAGGCATGTCTTCATTTCTCTTCTGTCATTTCCTCTTATATGTCTCTTTCACTGGGCTGCATTTCATGACTGTCATTATCGCAGCACATGAGCTCCTGCCCATATAGTACTGCTGACACGTAGTCTTACGAAGACTGAGTACTACATAAAAAACACAAGGCCATATCTCTACAGCACTGCAAGCATTTCTGTGGGCTTACCAGTTGATGTGTAGACTGTGTATTTTACAGAGGCAACAACATTTCAATTTTCTTGGTTTCACGCTGGAAAGTGACTGAATGGGTATCACTGCAAAATTCCATTATAGCCAAACCATTGAGAGGAATGTGTGCTTTATGGCCATATAGAAAAGGGGGGGAAATGAGCTTTTTTTTTTTTAATAGAGCTGCAAAGACAAGTTGTATTATGTCAGATGCACAGAAATGTGCTTATTCTACTCCAACAGCTTCCAATTGGTCATGACCTGTTGGCTGCTGGGAAAATTTCTCCCATCTCTTCATCTCCTACTTGAACAATTAGGAAGGGCAATATGGTTGTGACTTGCTGCAGGTATGTTCATCAGGCACTGTGTCCCATTCTTCTGAAATAACAGTAAACATTACTCTCTAAGATAATTGTTTCCCTCACATAAGCAGGAAATTGAAGCTGCATAATGGAGCAAAGTCATGTGAGTCCTTGTATTACCAACTCACCAGCGAGACATCAAGGCTTAATTGCATTATGACAGCAGAGGACATAATCTGCCCAGAAAACTGCAAAATTCATAAGGAGAATGTGGTAAATACATGCTGTATCAAGTTTTTCTACACAAAGTATAATTCACTTACTGATCTTGTTCGGAATTAACATCTTCCAAACATATTTAAATCAGTATGCTGGAGGTATAAAAGTACAAGACACCTTCATCCAGGGAAGGCCCTCAGAAAATGGTATTTCGCCTATATGAGAAACTTTAGTAGGTATATTATCAATTATATGAAACATCTCTGTATGGATCATGAAGTTCATAATCCTTTGAACCACAGAATGTTACTTGGAAATTTTTCTTTCCCTTCAAATTACTTAAGATACACTTTGCTTGGTCTAATGCCTAGAATGTAGTATCCAGCAGAAAACCAGTATCTTACAGGGACTTGAAATCAAGAGCATATCACTACAGAAAGGAGATCTAAAACATTACTGGATTGCTTAACAGGGTAATTAAAGAGTGAAATGCTATCACTTCGTTCCACTTCCACCAGTCTATCAGAGAATGTTTCCTTTAAATCAACTTATATTTCACGTATGTCTCACTTACAACCACTGTCACCTGGCTCACAGCATTCCTCCACAGAGACAATAATTTTTCCTTCAGTCCCAGGGCATCCACTAGTTAACAGAACTTCTCAAAGGCCAATCCCCTTGAGGGGAAAAGAAAAATCTTTCTTCAATTCCTTCATATTCTGTTTTTGCTTTCTCTTTCTTTATGCTGGATGTTAATACAATGTTTCTACCAAACACCAGGCAAAACAGACTTCAGGCTGCCTGCTAAAGCTATCCTATGCTGCTGTCTAAGATTTCAATACACCATCCACTTCTGTCAGACTCTGCACCCTACAGAGACAGATTCTTCGAATCATCATGCGTCAGAAAAGGAACTGAAAATTAATTCAAAACTTTTCTTACAGCATAAACACTTAAAAGAAGCTAATATATGTTCTGCAAAACAGTTCATTCACTTTAAATATCAAAGCATTCAGGCTCCTGGTCTTTAAATGCTCAAATCAGATGGCTCAGAGAATACTTTACAGACTTCCAACTCAGTCTGCCTCCAGTCTTGCGACTGTCTGAGTGTCTTCAACTCCCACCAAGGTCAACAGAAACCAAAGGGACTAAAATCCTGAAGGCACTGGAACTGGGGAGTATGAAGTTACCTGACAGTGACCAATAGTGCATGATACAGGAATACCACCAAAAGCCTCCAAAATGAAGCCTCTCGGAGCACAGAGGCTGGTGGTTGGTAATACAAAGTTTCTTATGAGAAACAAGTGAAATCAAGTGTTGGTCACCTGGGCTACATGGAGAGTCTTACTGCAGACAACCGGAGCTAACCTGTTAAAGAAAACTAAAGAAAATTTGTACAAAACATTGAAGGAAGTGAAAAAGTGTTCACTCTCACTATCAGGATTTCAATGGGAACATCCTCATTTTAACGATTACACATATATTCAAAACAAGTGCTGTAATTGTTTTTGCCAAACAGTGCGTACACAGCTCATTGGAATGACATAGCTTGTGGGGGAGGCAGGAATAATATGCTTAGGCCCAGTAAACACTGAGGGTTTTGTAATTTTTCCAGAAACATTTTGCTTACTAATAGACATGGAAAAAGGAGAGTTAAACCCCCTTTGCAGTGGAATAATAAATAGGAAATTGGTTTGAATATTGCACTTATGATACATCTGCCTTCCTTAAATGTGTATTATATAAATAAATGGATTTTAGAATGTTTCAGAGATGTCATGTAAATCATGTGACACAGAACTTCAAGTGACAGAGGCAGACACCACCACTTACTGAAAATGACACAGAACGAGGATCATTTTCTGTTCCAGAGAATGTCTCATAGATGCAGTGACAGAGGTGTAGATGGCAGTGAACAGACACCTTTATTAAAGGCATTCCTCTTCCTTTAGTGCCATGTGGGTTGTTCTAGCTAAGACAGGGTATCTATGAAAAGACAAAAGGCTGGCTTGATAAAATCTGGGCGCTGGGCTAACTGTAGTCACACTCGCCAGGAAAAAAATTCACCATGTCTTATCTATGGAAATATTAAAATCTGAGGAGTATATCATACTCAAAGTGTTGGTGAAAAAAACTCTTTTAATTAGATCTGCAAGTTCTTTTGGTACTTCTCACTACCTCTTCATTTTGGACAGCTTTTTCTTTCATTTCTATGTTTCATTCCCCCACCTCTTCTTAGCTGCTGCCAGTGCTGAGGAAATTAACTACTGAGATGCTCTAACAACTGAAGTCTTAACTTCAACAAGTCATAAAATCTAAACTAAAAGAAAAATGGCCACACTGCATTAAAATAAATTTCCTAAAATAAATTCACCCTAAAGGAATGTAAGTTAACAGACTGCAAGAAGGGTGGTGAAGAGGCATGACCCACAAAGAACCTAATAATTTCCAATACCAAAACAGCAGTTCTGAGAGAAATCTAAAGGTAAGAGGTCACAAAACAATTAGGTCACAAAGACCCTAAGGCAAAACTGAGGAAAGTATGACAAGACACCATTAACATATGCTTTGATTATGCTTTAATGCTTCTGTAAACCTGGATTATAGAAACAATGGATTTGAGCCTTAGCATTACTGCAAAAAAATTGAGTCAGTTCAGAAATCAAGAAATACAAAGGGCTAGATAGATGAATCTAGGGAAGAAGAAGGACTGTGAAGGAGAAAAAGAGTTCACAGTATTACTGGAAGAACCAAGAATCTATCTTTTAGCCTTTCAAAAGACAAACATTGAATCATAGAATGGTTTGGGTTGGGAGTGACCTTAAAGATCTTCTAGTTCCAACCCGTCTGCCATGGGCAGGTACACCTTCCACATAGACCATGTTGCTCAAAGCCTGATTCAGCCTGACTTTGGACACTTGCAGGAATGGAGTATCCTCTTCTCTGGGCAACAAGTTCTGGGGCCTCATCACTCTCATAGTCAAGAATTTCTTCCTAATACCTTATATAAATCTGCCTCTTTGTCCTGTCACTACATGCCCTTGTAAAAAGTTCCTCTCCAGCTTTCTTGTGGGCCCTCCTTAACTACTGGAAACTGCTATTAGGTCTCCCCAGAAGCCTTCTCTTCTCCAGGCTCAACAATTCCAGCTCTCTCAGCCTGTCTTTCATAGGAGAGATGCTCCAGCCCTCTGAACATCTTCATGGTCCTCCTCTGGAATTTGCTCCAGCAGGTCCACATGCTTCTGGTGCTGGAGCCTCAGAATTGGCTGCAATACTCTGGATGGGGTCTCACAAGAGCAGAACAGAATCATCTCCCTCCACCTGCTGGTCACACTCCCTTTGATTCAGCCCAGGACGTGGCTGGCTTTCACAACATCCCCAAATCCTTCTCCTCAGGGCTGCTCTCAATCCATTCTGCACCCAGTCTGTGTGTATGTTTGGGATTGCCCTGACCCAAGGGCAGGACCTTGCACTTGGCTCTCTTGAACATCATGATGTTCACCCAGACCCACATCTCAAGCCTGCCCAGGTCAGTCTGGATAACATCCCTTTCCTCCAGTGTATTGACTGCTCCTGGTATCTTGGTGTCACTGACAAACTTCCTAAGAGTGCACTCAGTCCCACTGTCCATGTCGCTGACAAATGTGTTAAACAGCACTGATCTCAACATCGACTCCTGAGGAAGGCCACTCATCACTGGTGCCCACTTGGGCATTGAGCTGTTGACTGCAAATCTTTGAGAATAACTATCCAACAAATTCCTTATCCACTGAGTGATCCATCCATCAAATCCAATTTAGAGACAAAGATGCCATGTGCGACAGCGTCACAAGTCCAAGTAGGTGGCACCAGTCGCTCTTTCCTTATTTACCACTGATGTAACCCCATCACATAAAGCCACCAAATTTGTCAGGTGCAATTTTCCTTTAGGAAATGTCACTAAACATCTCCTTGTTTTCCATGTGCCTTAGCATAGTTCCCAGAGGGATCTGCTTCATGATCTTGCTGGGCACTGAGGTGAGACTGACATACCTGTAGATCCCCAGATCTCCCTTTTTTAAAGTCGGGATTATTTTTCCACTTTTCCAAACAGTTGGAAATTTACTGGACTCACAACTTCTCAAATATGATGGACAGTGGCTTAGCCAGTTCCTCCACCCTCAGGACATACAGATGCATCTCATCTGGTCCCATGGACTTGTGCACCTTCAGGTCTCAAGCCTGATCTACCCCAGAGTCCCTGACTTTGCCTTCTCTGACATGGGTTGTGCAGCTGAAGCACTTGTTGGTGAAGACCAAGGCAAAAGGGTTGTTGAGTACCACGGCTTCTTCCATGTCCCACATAAACCAGGTCTCCTTTTTCCTTCTGGAAAGGACTCACATTTTTCCAGTCTCTCTTTTATCACCAAAGAACCTATAGAAGCTTTTCTTGTTTTCCTTGATATCTCTGGCTGAATTTAATTCTATCAGGGTTTTAGCTTTCACAACCTGAACCTGGACAACTACTCTGCATTCTTCCCAAGCTACCTCTCCTTGCTTCCACCCTCTGTAGGCTTCCTGGTCAACCCATGAAATCATTAACTATGAGGGATCAGAGATAAAACTGAGATAAAATTTAGGGGAATTCCCTTAAAACACAGCACATTTGGGACATGTGGTCACATAAGGACAAAAGGAATAGATTCTTATTATCCAAAAGATGGACACATTGGAGAAATGAGATTATTAAGAGTATGGGGATACATATACTGCATCAGTATATGGAGCACATAAGCAAAATTGAAATTATGAAGTGAAGAATGAAAAAAATATTGAAGTATGTAGAAGTAAAGTATATCTGTAACACTATTTTCTCTTTGTGCTTTGAACCATGTGCTTGGCTGAACAGCACCATATTGAGTGGGGGGAAGTGTCCCTGGTATTTTGAGTCTCTTTTTGTTCTGGGGAGTCCACGAGATTTAGCAGGTTTTGTATCTGGTGGTTATTTGCTGTTATTTCTTTACTATTGCTATTCTGATTGTTAGCAAACTGTTACTTTTTCATTTACATCTACTCATAATCATTCCTTATTGGTGGAAAGGGATTGGTTGAACCCATAAAGGGAGGCAACTCACACCACAGTGTTCTCCTTTAAATTGTCTCAAAGCAAGACAATCTCTCAAACACATAATGTCCTAAGATGCGAAATAGGATGGAATCAAGCAGATTCTATCAATGGAAATTTGAAAAACTGACTAAATAAAATATAAAGGCATACGCTAGAAAGCATCAGATAGATAGGGACAAAAACTTGCCTCTCTTTTTTTCCTGGTCTTAGGAGAAGCTGAATTTGTTTAGAAAAAAAATAGCATTTCTGATTCAAGACTGCTTCCAAAGTAATATAATTGCCACCTCACAGCAGTTTCTATCATCACACCAAATGCAGAATTGTCTCCTTAGGGCTCATCTCGTTTTTCCTCTCTCCCTTTCTACTCCAGAATGATACCTCTCCTCTCCATTGCACAATTTATAAATTGTGTAAATGTGGAATACAGAACAGGCTACTGCAGGAAAGCGATTTTTTTGGCAATATTGTATGTGGGAAGACATCTGTGAGAAGGATCAGAAGATCTTTCGTCTTCTCACAGATGTTCACAAATAGCGAAGATTGTTACTTAGGGGAAGGCAGCTCATGTGCCAATAAATGTAGGGAACTGGTTTAAAATAGGAGCTTGCAGGCTGTGAAATTAATACAACAACAGATCTGACCTAAAATTCTAATGACAATCAGCCTGATTGTTTTTGTTAATTATAGTTATTGGCAATTGAAATCAATGAGAGGTGAATGAGGGCAAGCAAATTACAACTGCTAAATTGCTTCAGTTAGCACTTTTTTTTCTTTTTCCCAAAACCAAATGACACTATGTTTTATTCATCTGCTTTGTTACTTACCACATGTAATTGCATTCTGCAAATCCTACTTCTGTGAACATAGTGGCATTCAGACCTGAACACAAAGTCTGAAGTTACATATGTAATACAATGGCAGGGGTTGATATGCCCAATTAACAGTAAATTTACTCCTTGAAGTCTTTCCCACTTATAGTAAAAATATGAAATTGGCCAACATTTTGATTTCACTAACTAGACCAGAAAAACAAGACATTTATGAAATTTATTGTAACATCTAGTGTGAAGAGCATTTATGTTTAAATCTTGAAATGATTATTTAAAAGAAAAAATGTATTTTTCTTATGAGCGAGTCTATGATTTTAAATTAGCCTTCTGAATGCCCTCAGAAGTGTAGTGTCTAGGTTCTATGCAAATTATAGGTCTTCTCTGAAAAGACTTGAGAAAAGTTTTCATTAAACAGTATTCAATTAGCTAGTTTCCTTTTTCTTTCTGGCTAACATATGCCTTCCCACTTGATTTTTCCTTCATCACTCTTCAAGGTCAGGTTTACACAGACAGCACAAAGATGAGTCAACTAGGTACAGTACTTTAATTAGGGACTGGGGTTTTAATCACTGTGATTGGGTTCCTTCCATTTTTAATGGTATTTTGAGGTTCCAAAATGCGCAAAAGCATAAGGTCTTCATCTCCATATGGGGTTCAAATCCAAATTATATATTTATTCCTAATAGCATGCAGTTTGATTGTCTGCTTGTAATCACACCGAGATACAGTAACTGCTCCATAGAAAAACTACCTTAGTGAATCTCCTTTGGAAATTATTAATTAAATAAGCAGTAGGTCTTTTCAATCTTTCCAAATGCAAACAGAAAACCACCATGACTGTTTTTACAAGTCTACACCACCAGTCCCGCCTACTCAGAAATTTTTTTTCTGATAACAAATACTTGCCACTGTAAAGTTTGCTTTCACTGTCTCTCAGTTTTTTATATTCAAGATTTATGTTTACAGAACCTTATTTCTGTGCAGCAATTCAAGTGTATATATCACTTCTTACTACTAAATCTCTGAGTAGCATTTACAGTTTTCACATACTATCCCAAAGTTTAAATTTCTCAGGTTAAAATGAACGGAACCATTTCTCTTTCAGAAAGTGATACACAAATATAAAGCCTTTATTCTTCCATTGTAAAGGAAGGATATACTTTAGGATTTACTCTAAAGGATTTACTCTACAGCAGCATGGCGCATTCTCCACTCTTTTTCTCAACATTATAAATGAGCCATCAAAATCTTAATCTTCTGTTATCTCTGTCTCTATGGCTTTGACATTTACTTCAGCATATAAGCTGTGCTTGTCAGACCAGTTTTCTGGTGTACGCACAACAATCCTTAAACAATAACCCTCCAGCTGCATGATAAAATATCCAGCCTTAGCCAAAACATAAGGAAAAATGTTGTAAAATCCTATGAAAACAGACAACCTTTAAAACAGCTAGTGTATCCTCTACCTTTAATTAGCTAAAAAAACCCTACTTCTTTAGAAAATGGTCCTCACCATGGACATTCTATCACGTTTCCCTTAGCGTCTTTTAAACTGATGGGGCAGACTTTCAACTGTCCTGTCTGGTGACAGCTACCACAGTGCAGCAGAGAGTTGGAGGAGAACTTAAGGATCATGCCTACAGTCTAAATACAGTCCTGCTTAAAAATATCTGTTCTCATCATGGTACAATGGGGGGTGCTCTTGTTTTCTTGTGCAGAACGAACAAACATGCAAAAACAAATGAGAGAGAGGACTAGGACAGCTTCAGATGATGTAAATCCTCAGCACAATAGACTTCTTAGAATTCATATCAGATTACAATATGCCCCAAACATCTAGCCGGAAAGGAGGCATTACAGTAATTCAGTTTTCAGGTGACAAGCTGATTGTAGTCACAGCAGGGTGTCATCATATCAGAAAGGAGAAGATGTCATTTCCCATCCAGAAACAAATCAAAAAAAAAAAAAAACAAAAAACAAACAACCCCCCTCCCACCAAAACTTCAGAAACAAGAAAAGACAAAAGGCATCAGGTATTACTAATAGGAAGTTGAGGTACTTTGCTAACCAGGGAAAACAAACTTCTAATAATAGTTGAAGATACCAATCATGATATCCTTTCAGGATGCTCTTGGCTGTAGGAGGACCACAATGTGATCTTTTTATTTCAGAGATCCATAATGATGAACTGGCTACAGCTCTCAATAAAAAAGATACTTCATTTTCTAAGAAGTATTACTCCAAATAAACATTTAAACACATCTAAACATTAAAAGCAGATTGATTCTAAATTAACAAGCTAATCAGGAAGCCCCAATCCTGATTTTTGATGTAATGAAATTTATTTTAAAAGCCACTAAAAGAAACTTTGACAGAAATAGGATCATTGAAGATAGCATAATACTTTTTATATGAATTACATGAACTTCCACTGCCAATATCACAATATTGGCACAAAGTCTTGTATTGCTTTCTTCACTTGCATTTCCTCCATCCATTTTAATTGAACCAAAATGTTAAAAAAGCTTCCGGCAAGAAACTACGGATCTTTCTACTTATATAAGATGTCTGGTTCCAGTTGCATCAGGTTCAGATAAAAATATAGTGTTAGCCCTACGCAAAAAGAATTATGTATATAAGCTTCCATTAGCATTAATAGGAGTTAGATATGTAAATCCCACACATGCTGTGATAAGAATGTGCTAAGAAACTGCATTTACATTCCTGTCAGGGGGCTGCAATTAGTACCAGCACAGCAAAGGCAGCCTGTATTGCTCTCGACATTTGGAAGCCTTGTAAAACCTGTGTAGAACAGAAATCTTTGCCATTATACCCCATTTTAATTACAAGCCACATCACAGCATACGTGCAAAATATTTTGATAAACACTTTAAAAGCCCACAGAAATCCTACTAAAAATGTTCACTGAGAGCACTCAAAGTTATGGTCGTGAACTCACTCACTCCTAAGCTGGGCATTTTTTTTTACCAAGTATTGTGGCTTTAAGACTTTGGGAGTACGAAAGGTCAATGTGCAGAGTGGAGAGGGAGCAGCCTGACTCCAGCCCCAAAGTGACAGTGAAGGGGATGTGGGTTTCCCAGGATGGAAACCTTTCCATGGGCAGTTGGCTTAGCACTTGAGAGCACATCATCTCTGAACCTGTGTAATTTGTTACTTGAGGGTGGACAGAGGGGTTTGCAGGGACCTGACTCTCAGTAGCCCCCTATTTTGGCTATGAGACTGAAGAGTATATCCAAAGCTTTCCCTGTCTCCCCAGCCTCTCCCTTCAGGAGTGCCCTGTGATGGCTTGATAATACACCCTGACACCTTCCCACTGCCAGCAGGTGACACGAGGGAGAGATTGCTGCATGCTGAAGGTGGCTCAGCCTGGCTCAGGAAGGCTGCAAATTGCAGCTCGACAGAACAGAGCATCCGCTCTCCCAGCTGTGCCAGCCCTGACTCCAGAGAGGCAAGTTCCCCTCAGTGGGAGTGGGGATCACCACATCTGCAGGGGTATCTGCGAGGCAGATGTGCAGGCAGGTCTGTGCCTCTGTGCCTGCATGCCGGTGTGGGCTGGCAGGTCCAGGGATCATGAGGTCATAGGTCCATGCTGGCCATCAGAGTGAGAGCTGTTTGTGGCCCCTTGGTCTGTGTGTCCCTCATGTGGGAGCACAAGTTCCACTGAATCAGAGGGAGGCAAACAGAGTGGCACCAAAAGAACCTCACTGCCTGCGACAGATGGCCCAGGATAACACCATTTTGGTCACACTGAGGAATCCCAGTTCTTCTCCAAGGTCCAGAAAAGGCAGATTTAGATTCAAGCTTGTGTAGCTGACTCCAGTTTCTTAAAATACTACCCTAGGATTTCCAGAGTGCCTTTCAACCCTCCATCTACCAGAGCCCTGTGCAGACCAAAGAAGTGCCCACACTCAGGAAACGAGCTCTTGCATATGATGGGCACATCAGACAACAAGATGCAGGGTCACCAGGAGAGAATATAAGAGCCTGCTTTCATAAACTTCCCTGCTACCCAAAACCAGTTTTTCTAAGTGATATTCCCATATTTTATACAGAATCCATGTTGATAGGCTCTACTTTGGTGTTCAGAAAGCCTTTGCAGATGTCCCAGGCTAGCTGGGCTAGAACTTCCTCCTCAGTGATTATGTCTTCCTTCAGCAATTGCATTTCCCCAGGATACAGAAACACAGCCAACAGCCAACATGGGATTACTTGTGAGTGCAGAGCTGGGCCTGGGCTCTGAAATTTACTTTCATGTGAGTTGAAAATGAATAGAGCTTTCCCTGCCTTTGAGTCTACTCATGTATTTTATCTGTTTGATTTAGCCTTTCCTTAAAAGTTTGTTGCCAGTACACCTACTTTCACTTATGCAACAGAAAACACAGAAGGAAACTTCTTGACCTGATCAAGCTACTTCCCTAAAAGCAAGAAGAAAGGTTGTTACTTTTATAAACTACTGGGAAGGCTCTCAGACACTGAAGGCAGAGAAAGCTGGATAAGTGGAAAAACACTAATGAATCATCATTTATTCAATAAAGTTCATTCATGAAGCTGTCAAAGATGATATTGTCAAAATAATAATTGTATCCTTAATAATATCTCCTATTTCAATACCTTCAGGATCCAGAATCACCTAGAAATAGGGAAAAAAGTTAACATTGAATAAAACCAGTGCGTCTAGAGAATGGAAAAAGTCTGATCAAATAGGTTAAATCCAAGCATGTGTTATGGTTTTACTTTCATCAAGATATTTTCTACATGCTTTCCTGTCTATGTGCATGTATGTGTTAAATACAACTATATTTACACACAGATACACATCTATTCTGCTGATATTTGTGATGGGATGCAGGAGACAGTTACCATGAACTAAAGATGAATAATTTCCAGGAACAGCAGGGTTAAATACACCTTTAGAAGAAACAGGATTTTTCAATTTATACAGAACAAGTAGAAACTCAGCTTTTTAGGCTGAGACTTAGTAAATGGCTTGTGGATGGCTCTTTGTACATTTTTTTTCCAATACTACTAGTTAATAGCAATGTCTTTCGTGTTCCTGTCTTGTACTTCACATACTTGGTGTTAGTCTTGGTCTCTTTCTAGTCTGTCTTCTGCCCAGGTTCTGCCTCCTCTTTTTCTGACACTCCTTACCTTTCTGTTTTTGTAAGAAATGGGATAAAATTACTAATGGCAATGGGCAGCACCCACTTGGCTTGTGCTGTTAAGTAGCCCTGTGGAACAGTGCTGAGCTCCCAAGTGGGCAGAGCTGTTCCACCCACTTGTGTTGCTCTCGCAGCTGGCTGTTCCACAGGCTGCCCAGAGAGAAGACTGGCAAACAAACAGCTTGGGAAGAGCTTGCAGCTGCTTGTTCCTCTCCCCAGCCTCAGGACAGCCATAAAGTGTTTCTGCAGTGGGAGTGCAGATTTGAAAGCTTTCTTCCAGGCTGCTCCTTTTCTCTCCTCGTTCGGCACCATCGCCCACACAATCATTTTTCTCAGCCATTTACAGGAAGAACAGTCTGCCTGGACTTATAGCCAGTATCACTCTCCTCCCCAGAGTTAGGAGAGGTGGGCAGAGTCATATACTTCTTAAAATTGCCCATATGTGAAGCTGAGGATGAGAGATGCAGTTAGGAGCAGCAGATGGAGTTTCTTCAGCATTACAAACATCTGGAATAGGATTAACTATCAATTCTGCCTTCAGGCCATATGGGATGTGGACTTCCAATTTAGCCACATGATGCAAAATAGTTTCTTGCTGAATTTATTTGTCCAGATGCTAATTAATAACCAAATAACACCATTACCACAACGCCAGCAGATTTGTACTTTAGCCTGAGCTCAGTGTCAGCAGATTTGTACTTGAGCCTGAACTCATTGTTAGTAAGAACACAGTGATATTAGATGCTCAGTAGTTTTCTGACTTAATAGCTGTAGTTGTGAAAGGTTGAGTGCAACCAAATGACATAGACAACATTTAGAGAGAGCCAGAGCAGCCCTGTCTCTTTTATTTACACCAGTAGCCGAGGTTGTAAAAGAGGTAAGAAAGATGTTTGATACTTTCAGAAAACAGTAGTTCCATGCACTGCTGTTTTCTGTGTCAGGACTCTGTTGGTCAATAGAATTTCTTTATTCTCTGCGCATGGACCAATAAATAATTCTGTAAGGCATTTTTCATCGAAAGCTCCTGCAGTAGGAACTCCTGCCAGAAGGTCAGCACATCTGTAGTGGTCAAGGGGAGGTGGGCACTGGTTCTGAAAAATACCTCCTCTTGTTTTGTTCCTATGCAAAGATAATGGCATGCTCCTTCCACTGGGTAAGAATTGTTGCCATAGTAATGTTTCAAGCACTCCTTTGGATCAATAGAAGAACAGAAGGTTTTTCAGGTATTTCTGTTGCTTGTAAGCCTGCAGTCATACCCCACATATATTTGTATTCACTTCTATAAAACAAGTTTGTTCAAAGATCTTTCAGCACTGTAAAATTAAACAAAAAAAAAGCAACATAAACATGGTGTACAAATATCTTGGGCTAGAATCAGACCTCTGGCAAGCAAGTGGAGTTCTGTCTAGAAAACAGATCCATATTTGCTTGATCAAAGCCCTGAATTTGGCCCTTCTAGCCCTATCAACCCCTCACCAAATGCAGAAACAAACTGAAGCTGCAGAGTAGGTTGCATTTTTTCCTGAGGGTCCAGATGTAGTTCCATTCACAAATCACTGGGATTTTAAGCTGATTTAAAGTTCATGTGCTGTTTTGTGGACACTAGGTACCTGACATATTGCTACAGTATAGGCTCAAGCTGATTAGATGGTATTAATTCTACAATTGAAATGATGTGTGAGCTTTACATAAATTCTTATAGGCTGAGTCTACAAAAGCATGGATTTAGTCACTTTATTGCCCCTTCCAGCAACCACCTTCAATATGCAGATATTAGAATCTGCCCATCTGCTCTACACATCAAAAGACTGTGTATGTGCTAAATACAGGCCCCTACACTTCCCCTACATAACCTAACAGTTAGAGCACACCTCAGCATTGGCTTTGAGCTGCTTTAGCTATTTACTGGGAACAGTTCCATTCCCAGTATGTAATTTGCAGCAGCCATGCTGTTTTTAAGGCAATATGAGCTGCTCGTGCTAGCTGACCTCAGTACTGGGGAATAGCTACAAGCATGATCAGTGTAGGAAGACAGGCTTTGGTTGAAGATGAAGAATTGACATATATGAATGTTTTTGTGAATTTAATATGAAAAGCTAAGGACAAAGTTTTCTGAGGTATAAAGTTCTCCTCGCCATATTGATATACAAGCAAAAAGGAGAACATGATTTGCCAGCCTCCTTTTAGAAAAAATATCTCAAACTCAGATTTCTCCATGGAACAGTGATTCTTTTAGTGGAGTATTTTACATCAAAACCTTACTATTCACAAGTATGTTATGCATTTTTCTATGCATAAATTCCTTTACAAAGAGTCATATTTACCTACAAATGATGCACAAGGCTCCTTCAGGTATTACAGTTATCCACTTCTAATTGGAATGGGAACAGGCCATCTTCTGCAATTATGTGGTACATTTTTTTAAATAGAGACTAATATTTCATTGCCTGCTGAAAACATCTCCAAATCATAAATACTGGAGACTTCTGAGGGAACAGTGGTAATCAGTGCCATAGACACAACTCAGAAAGATTCATTAGCATTCCCTCCTCAATCCCTAGGCTGGTGTCTGCATGTATATATCATCACTGAGAAGAAAAAAAATGGGCAGTACGTCTTCTTGTCCTGGTATCTGATATTTCTCATTTCATATCTATTTATTCTCCCTGTTCCTTGCTTCCACCAAAACTGGAGAAGTTTTCCTTCATCTCCTACATTCCTTCCTTGCTGACAGTGAGGCTGCCTGCCCTATATTCACACATCTGTCCTTCCAGAAAGGAAGACAAGAGGAGAAAGGAGTAGGAGAGGAGGACAAGATACATGCCTGGGCTTTGTTGTGAGATGGAGTCAGGATGCATCTAGGCTGCTGGACACTGGAAAATGCTCTCCTATTGTTTGTAAGCAATTCTTGATCTTTGTGGCCTTATGAAGAGAAAGATGGCAGGAATTTAACTGAGATTTCTGTCCATGGAAAGCAGTATGATGCAATTATATTATTTTGCCCATGTTATTCAGGAGGTGCTCATCCTCCTGACAACCAGCCTTTTCAACATTAGTACTTGCTAAAGATTTAATGACAGAAATATCAGAACTTTCTGATATAGTCACATCCATTTTCTTGTTACTCTGAACAGTCTTTAGTGAGAAAGGTTAAAAGTACAGTAACTCCACGTGAGGAGAGAGAGGCTGAGAACTGTGAGAATCACTGCTAAAACAGTACAAACCAGAGGTCACATTTTGCTCCCACTGTCACAGTCCTTTTTGTCTGAGTGGTTCTTCAGATGTAAGTAAGGACTGAATACAAATTAAATTAGTTAAAAGCTTACTCATGTGAAAGACAATAGAAATTTTCTTAATAATATCATGGGGACCAAGACCCAAGCCCCAAGTCCCAAGCATCAACAGTGATGAGAAGGTGTGATTTTATTAGTTGCTGGCTTGCACTTTGTGCCAGCAAAAATAAAATCTGCATCATAAAAGTGATCCCAGGTTATACAAGTAAATGATTGAATTCATGGGTTGGCATTTCAGAACCAAAATTGTAGGCTTAAAATACAGCAACTGCAGGCACATCCATCACCTGGTCAACCAGGCCTTTTTGTTAAAAGTCTAGCTGATACCCTAGAACAGTTCCAGAAGCTAGTTGCTGTAGTGAGGCCTTACTTTCTGTCTCAACTGCTGTTTGTTCCCTAAGGGAATGCCCCTAGGCTACCCCTGGCACTTCAGCCTTTCTGTTTACCCACTTGCTCATCCAGAATTCACCCGCCTCCACATGGTGTTCCTTGGCATCCTTGCTAGCACAGAGCTTGCAGCAGCTCTAGCTTTGCTTGTCTCTGCACACAGTGAGAAAAACGCCTGCCCTGCCACCTGGCCAGAGGCTGTCTGCAAGGCACTGCTAGAGAGATGCCAGAGCTTCCACAATGTCCTACTGGCTTTTCCCATCAGGCAGCTCATGGCATCGAGGAATCACGCTGGTTTCGTCTGCTCTCGTCTGCTGTCCCCTGCAGTTTGGCAGAAGCATCCTCTGAAGAGACCTAGCAAGAGATAATGCTCGTTAACTCCTCCTCAGATATCCTTGGGTCTGGATGCACTGAGGTGCCATGGCAATGGGAGCAGTAACAGTGTCTAGACAGACAGTAGTCCCACAGCTAGAGAGAAATTTTGCCACCAGATATTTCATCAAATTAACTGTTATGTGTTCAGAACAGAAGAATGTGGGAACATGCAACCCATGTTTATGGTGAACTTAATGAATGTCAGCTATGATAATTTTCATAAGATACCACAGAGCCTCTGGCAAATACACAATTAATAAAATACTTTAAAAATTAAAATTACCTCTAATATTTGACAAGCTGTGTTACCAAAAGGGCTTCTTCAGCAGTATAGGGTTTTCTTAGTAGTGATGGGTACCCAAACCAATCTTCCAGATCACAGTTCTTAAAAGGATGGAATTAAATCCTCTTAAAAGACTGCCTCTCACACAGCCTATACTTAAAAGTCACCATAACCATTTCTGATAAGGATTTCAAAGTACAAGATCCATTTCTGTTATAGATGTTGATCAGCTGTGCAGCATTACCTTCTGTGCATTTGCCTTGATAAAAAAAGAAGTCTTGAATTGACTCAGGTGCAGAAATTAGGTGTTGCCTTGAATATGTTTGTTTGCTTGTTCTCCAGCATAAATTATGTTTGAACAATAAGGGCATGGGTCTCCGAAGGGCTGAGCACCTGCAGCTCACATTCCACTCAGCTGGAGCTGTAAATGCCAAGCAGCTCTGAAAAGCCAGCGTTGTAGCTGTTCCTTTGGATGAGATTTATCCAAACAGTATTGATCCACAAGTAAATCTCCATGTAGGGCTGGCCTTCCCTTTCTAATTTACCATCTTTACTTGGAGGCCTAGATGCTGTGTAAGGCATTCGGAATAATTTTGTTTAATTAAGACTGCAGAGAAAGGAAAGAAAGGCAGAGATGTGCCTTGTTCTGCAGTACAATAAAAAATAAGTAAATACAATTCCAGTTAATTATCCATCACTCAATGCAGAGACTTCTACTTAATTTAATCACTGGTTAATTAGATTGTCTGTTTTGTTTGATCAAATCTACTGTAACAAAATCATCTGCATTTGCATTGTCCTTTATTTCGATGATTTTCTATTATTGTAAAGGTCATTGTCAGGTCAACATAGGCCTGTATTTGTTTTTTAATGCAACAGAATTTCACATTACATAAATATCTCTCTGCGGAACCAAATTTGAGGAACAGACTTTTAGAGCTATGCAAGAATTGAAGGATCTAAAACCTAGGATTTTCAAATTAATTACATGCCTCTCTGGTTTACAAGCAACATTTCTGACAACCTGTGCTACATTCAGTGGGTTATTTCTCAGAATCAACAAGGTATTTCAATGAGGAGTGAGGAACCTAAATGGAAAATACATGTAAGAAAGAGTTTAGGTTCAGTATTTCTAATTTAGAGCCAGATCTATTTGCACATGGTGACCTCAAGGCAGGCCATGGTAGTGCAATGCCACTGTGCCTGCAGCTGAGCTGCTAAGCTGGTGCATGGTAATGTGTTAAGTGGTGGGGATTTGGTTGCTTGTCTACTCTCTAGAGAGTAAAAGTCCTATTTTGGCTTTCAGTGAGATTTAGAGATGTTTTACCTTCCCTTAAAAGGTATGCTTACCTGATGTAGCTCTCTGTCCCAGCTGCCAAAAGTGAAGTGGCACACTAAAGCCAGCCTAAAAAACAAGCTATTCCTGGGTAGTTTAGAATGGTAAATATTATGGGCTACTGCTGAAGGGATTATGATGCCTTGGTCCCACATTGACATTATCTTAGTGCACAGAGGACACCCTCAAGCTACTCAAGCTGGGATAACTG
The DNA here is from genome assembly GCA_013397155.1 of Irena cyanogastra. Lineage (NCBI taxonomy): Eukaryota > Metazoa > Chordata > Aves > Passeriformes > Irenidae > Irena > Irena cyanogastra. The sequence goes on from VWZV01003985.1 coordinate 162,507, forward strand.
ATAAGCAACCAGACCAGAACTGGGACATTAAAGGGTTCAGAGGACCTGAACACAGGAATAGCAATGACTCCCTAAATTTTCCCATGTAAATGTGAATACTGTGGCATTCACCGCTTCTCTCTAAAGTCCTGTTCAAGACCATGGTAAGTACATGAGAGAAATTTCCTTATCTTGAATTTGTCAGAGCTGGGGTTGGTGATAAGAGCAGGGATAGTATAATAAAGTGTGCTAATCTCATCACAGCAATCCTGCTGTGCACGCTGCTCACGGCCAGCTCTAGGTATAGGCAAAATAGGCAGTTGCCTATGGCAACAGACTGCTGGTGGAACCAGAGTGAGTTCAAGCTCCTGCAGTGCCTTTGTCAGTGTGAGTGCCCTGGAGAGCCAGCCTGGTGGCTGTTGCTGGAGGAATCAGGACATGTGGGGCCATGGCTTTCAACAGCAGTAGCAAAGATCTGAGTTTTTCCCTGCAAATGTTGTCATCCACCTTTTGCTCCCCTGAAACCCCTGGCCCAGCAGAGTGGAAAGAGTGACTCCCCAGGACCCTTCTGTGGCTCTACTGATGCTCTTTTGCAATAAAATTCAGTCTTGCCAGCACTTCTGAGATGTCTGGAGCTGCCCTGGTTCTGGCTGGGATGAAGTCAATTTTCTTCCTGGTAGCTGGTAGATTGCTGTGGTTTGGATTTAGTAGGAGAATTATGTTGATAAGCCACCCACATTTTTGTTCAGTAGTTCTCACCCTAAGAAAAGGTCTACTCGGTTTCCTGTGCTCTGACATCAAGGAAGTGCACAAGAAGCTGGGAGGGAGCATGGCCAGGAGAGCTGACCCACACTGGTCAAAGGGATATTCCATAAAATGGAATATCATGTTCAAAACATAAACTGGAGGGAGTTGATTGGGTTCTACTGATCACTGCTCAGGTTTGGGATGGACATCTGTCAGTGGGTGATGAGCAGTTGAATTGTGCATCACCTGGTTTTCTTAGGGTTTATTACTCTATTTTTGTTATCTTGCATTTTATTTGTTGTTGTTATTATTATTATTATTATTTCAATTATTAAACTTCTCTATCTCAACCCATAAATTTTATCTTTTTTTTCCTACTCTCCTCTCCTTCCCATGGGAGGGGTGGGGAATGAGTGAGAGGTTGCATGGTCCATTGATTAGTTTTTGACTGTGGTTAAACCACGACAGGAGCTGACTTGCATCACGGGAGTCCTACAGGCTTACAGCTCCCTGGGACAGCTTGAGGTCATCCAGACTTATGTCTTTGAGGGCTTCCCAAAGAAATGGCAACACCAACATGGGCAGAAGTCAGGAAATTGTCATGCAGAAGCAGGAGAAACAAGTCAGACCTTGAAGAAATGTGCAGGTGAAGATCCAATAATTTTTCATTAAATCATGCCAGAGAACTAGGGATGGTTCTGTGCCAAAATAAAGCAAACATGCTAAATAAGGAGAATTGTTGCTGGGTCATTCTGGGAGCTGAGTCAAAGCCAAAACACACCAGTTTCACATTTCTAGGCCTCTCTGTTGCATCTTTGACCCAAGCAGAGCCTGAACATAATTTGTGCTGTAAAGTCAAAACTATACCTTCCAGTGTTTTTGCATTATAAAACAATTTCTTAAAAGTAATGATTTCTCACTCCATCTCTAGGAAGCATAGGAAGAAGTGCTTTTTCAAAGAATTTTATTCCAAGTCTCATGTGCATGGTGTCTGTGTGCATTCCTGTTTACAGAGCACTGAACTCTATTTGCTTTGTTGCTTCATTACTAGAAATATTATCTTCTTGCTAAACAATGCATATTTAGGAAGGGATTTGGTGATGGGGTGAGGTTGCTCAAAGTTTATTTTTTGCTGCTGTTTCCAATTGCTGCTGATGTCTGCTGCTTAAGTAAGAAGGGTGATTGAAAAAGGCAGCTCCTCTTTTCCGTGTCCATAAGTAATTTGCTGCTTTTGGCAGTGGACTGCAAAGATACAGCAAGGGCATAAAGTTAAAAGCCAGACACATACTGACTCACACCTCTCCACAGAGAATCTCCTTCTGGGCTTGAACAAGGTGAGGTTCAGCTCTGCCTCAAAGACCTACTGGTGAGTGTCTGGGGATATTGCATATTCCCTGCCTTACTTAGCATGCTTTCCATAGCTGTGCAGTCTAGGATTCCTACTCCTTGTCTTGCCTGAACCACACCTGTACATAATGTCTGATGGTTAATTTTTTTTGCTTTTAACTGCAGATTATTTTGAGTTACAGTCTTAACCCAGAGCCAGCAGAAATTAGCAACTCCAAAACCAGTGGGAATTTAAAGGAGGGTCAATAGCTAGTCAGTCAATAATTCAAAATTCATCCATGTTGTTCAGTATTCCTGGTTGTTTGCTCCTAGAAATTGTGCTTGGGGAATTTGATTCATTTATTTGTGTCACCGCTTTGGAATCAGTAATAGAGTTGTCATACCTCCAGCTTAGTTAAGGTGATATTTTTCTAGAGACATCTTTTTCCACTGCCCTAGGTAGAAATATTCTCCCTGAGGTTGTACTTGTTCATTGAAAGCAGAGTTATGCCAAGCCTTAGCCCTGAAAAAATTTTTCTGCAAAACTCCCACAGTATTCCTGAAGCAGCAGCTGTGGAGACCTTTCCACAGAGATGCTTTTAAATTTGCTCTTATCAGAATTCATAGACTCATGGATCGAAGGCTGGGAGGAACCATCGGATCATCTCTTTTGACCTCTTTAAGCCATTAAATGTCATCACTTACCCCTGCATTGAACTCATGTTCAGCTGTAGAATCTATTTCAGCAGGAAAGGAAAGTTGCCAAGGGACTGAGAATCCAGCACTTTTTGTGGAGATCCCCCTCCCTGGCTGTAAGGAGTGTACCCTGCGTTGTGGCAGTGCCTTGGGGACCCATCTTGAGGTCTGAGGCCAAATTACGCCAGTCCCACTACACATAATTTCAAAAGACAGCTATTGCCCCAGAGAATTCGGAGACTGTAAAGTATATGTGAGGCTTAATATCAAATAGAATATTATGCAGTTGGTTCCAGGATGCTTGGCCAAGTGAGTAAAAAATTAAACGATACAGTGGCCTGAAGTAGTTTAGAACCAAGAGCTGAAACACATCAGGCAGACATGAGGTTTACACAAATGTCACAGGCACAAGAGGAATGATTCAGAGAGAACAGTTGCCCTTAGCAGGGTGGCATCATTTATAAATCTAAATAAATAAATAGAAGATGAAGAAGAAATATAAAATAATAATAAACAGAGAAAAATTCAATCAGGTCCCTGAGGACTAAGAAGAAAAAGTAATCTTGCGAAGAGCTGGACCCTGATTTTTACTGAGCTCCACGTGCCTGCATTCCCTTTGCAAAATGATAAATAATTGAAATAAACAGCAGACTTGAGGATTTTAAAAATGCTGAATAAAATCATCTCCTACATATACAAAATATTAATATAAAAAATACTAATATTTCCTAGTACATATATTTATAAATGTGAGTAGAAAGAAATATAAGGAGTATTCTTTTCTTATTTTAAATTCTCTTTTCTACAAGAAAGAAAAAAAGAAAGAGAGAGATATAAAGAAAGAATGGACTGAGCAAAATAACATAAACCTGTCCTTGAATACATGCTTGAGGGTAACTTAGGGGTTTTTATAATCTCATTTTTCTGAGCAATGCTTTTTCCTTCTGCATTACTAGTTGGATTGTTTACATATTTTTCGCTGTCCTCTACCATATCTATTGGAATTTCAAGCAGTCTTTTTCCTTCAAACTAAGAGAAAAGTTAAGACCCTAAAACTGTACGGGTCCTATACTTCATTTTCATTTCATTTGCACCACTTAGGTGAAGCAAGTTTGGTGGACTGCCTTCTTCGTGATCCCAAGTCTGAGATGAGAATTAGGCCTCTTATCTTCCTGACTAGCTCACCCATACAAGCTGATAATTGCTGGCTCCTGGGAAGAGCCACAGGTTATTGCTTAGGGTGAGAAGCATTCAGCATCTTGTGATTTCCCCCTGAAGTAGCACACTTTTCTGAATTTTAAGTTAGTGTTGGCCTAGCTAACCAGGGGCCTACAGCTATTGCAGTAAGGCTTGAGCCACTTAAAATACTCTCAGATCTTCCCAGGGACTGGGTTGTTGCTGGTAAAGACATCATCTAACCCCACCACTTGTACCCTTCACTACTACTAGTCACAACACAAAGATCCAAACTGAGGAAACGATGAATTAGTTCCTGAAAAGCATCAGTGGAAAACTAAATTTGGTGAAAGAATCTTCAAATTAGTTCACATGTTGTTAACATGGGCAAATACAAAGGATTTCAGCTTCTTGGGCTGTTTGTGCTTGGATTCAGCCTTCAAACGTACCATTTCTTGGTACGTCTCTGCTTACTCAAATTGCTTTCTCTAAGTTCCCCATGGCTTGGCAAAGGGTCTGTGTGGCTCTGTAGCAACCCCAGGCAAGCAGAAACACATCCTTACTGCTTTTGAGGCAGGCAACAGCAGTGCTGTTGAGGAAGGGCAGGCTGTTGAGGAAATGCAGGTAAGTGGGGAATATCAATGCTAATCATAGTGTATGCTAAGGCAGGAGCTTCAGTAGAAAAACTCTGGCCAGCTGCTATGCAGGAGGACAAGCTGTTCAGTAACAGTTCTTGCTCAGATGTGATGGATGTTCAAATGCTTTTACATATCTTTGAAGTCAGAAACAATATTTGGGATAATCTATAAACTGGTGGACACAAAAGGCTCAGGGAACAACCGAAGGAAGCAACCGATAGATCTGCATTATCCAGCACAACACAGTTCAGGAGCCTCATTAGTGTGGAGGGCCTACAGGAATGGTGCCTCTGATTAAGTGCCACCAGCTGTCGGTTAACCTTAGATGAAGATTAGCAGGCAGGCAGAGACAACCCAGATAGGTCTGGAAGGAATCCATCTGGGCCTGTCAGTCCAGCCACAGCTCTGCCCAGCCCTGTGTACCCTCCCTGGCCACATGTACCCTACCCAGCCCTTTGCAACCTTTCCAAGGCTGTCAGTGTGGCAGAGCGTGATAGACTGGCTTTGTAGGAAAGCAGCTTGGCTCTGGAAGTAAATAGCTGTTTGCAGTCATGGTCTCTTCAATTCTTCATGCTTTTTCTTAGCACATTCCAGGCTCATTGCCATGTGCAGTGGATGGGGGAGAAGTCTGTCCTGAGACATCCCTTCCTGGGCATGGGACAGGGGAGCTGGAGCAAGGACTGAGGAATAAGAATGTGATCTCTGGATGAGTGCTCTGACAGACTTCTTGTGCATGCCAAGGAGCTCCACGAAGAATTCCACTGACAGGAAACCCATTTTCTCCCAATGTTTGCCACTGCATGAGAAGATGAGAGAGTGCTTAGGAGGCAAGGCCAAGATCATTCTGGTTGCATTACATGACATACAAGAGACCTGAACAATACTCTTGGAGCCCCCCTTCTACTTCCAGATGCCTTCACACCAGTGTAACTCTAAAGAACTTGATGGAGCTGCATCTTTAACAGCAAGAACAGACAGCCTGGACCCCTCGAGCAACATAATGGGGGAGCACTAAAGAGGCAGAATTACTGGTGTCAGAGGAGAAGACAGGTTAGTGGCCACTTCTGACAGCAATAAGAGAGTACAAGGCTTCTGCTGAGACTTCCTGCCAGGCTTTCCTCATCAGAAGGGCAAGGGCTGCATTAAGTAACCTTTGAATATACAGAGGAATTAGAGTGAAATTACAGGCATCCAGTGACCTTCTAGATTTTAAGTGTAACTCCTGGGGAAAAAAAATTTAAAAAAAAATGTAGGGATAAACTCCCTTTTGCTATGAAATTGAAACATAGTAAGCAATGGTATATGTCAGTCCCACCAGAAGACTGCACATTTCCCTTCACTCTCAGACTTCAACTTAATAGGCTCCAAACATAGACTGCTTTAACAGCCAGTATTCTGACATCTCTTGGTGTTATCTAGAAAATGTCAGCAGCTCAAATGCAGAATAGAAATGTGGCTTCAGTTTTTCTTTCAAGCAATTTTTTTTGTCCTTTGACGTCCAGTAGCTGCAGGGGTGATGCCTCAATTTGAGAAGTAGCTGCATTAAACGAAATGTGATAAAAAGAGATATCCAAATTCCAAACAGGTTTCAGATTAAGTTTTTGAATATGTAAATTTAGAAACATAAATTTAAATTCAAACCACAGGGTGAAAATAAAAAGAACAGCAGCCTTTTGGCTGCTTGGAAAATTTAATACAAGATGTTTTCTTCTTTTTAAGGGCTTGCAAGTTCCAGGCAGATGGACATATCATGAATATTACAGGTACATCTTGGTCAAATTTCATTTAAAATAAAGTAAAATAAAATTTAGTGAGGTACAGACTTTCTGTACATATGATGCATGAACACGCTTTGTAACTAGCTAGAGGCAGACTAATACACCTTAGCATATTACTATATCTTCTGCTCCTTTGCTTTCAAACTTCACTGCCACGTGTTCTTAAAGTCCTCTTCACTTTCAGGGTTTTGCGACAAAATTCTTTACTGGTTTTCAGCTTTCCTTCATTTTGTTGTGATCCCCTCGTACTTCTAGTGGTTTACATGGGTCCGACAAGGACATGACTTTCTGGCCCATTTCCTACTGTCTCAAGTCTTGCACACCTTCAGCTACTTTGGGATGAGAAACTTCAGGATTGCTTTGCAAATCCAGACATATGATGAAAACCACACCTTTAATATTCTTTCAGACTTATTTATTGCATAGCTATAATCTTAAACTCAGGATTGCTAAACTGATGCTTGTCTTTCCTCTACATGAATCTCTGCCTTCTTCCCAAATGTTTCCAGTATCACAAATCATAGAATCATGTAGGTTGGAAAATGACCTTTTAGGTCATTTAATCCAACCATTAGGCTAACGTTGCCAAGTCCACCAGTAAACCGTGTCCCTAAAACGTGTCTTTTAAATACTTCTGGGGACAGTGACTCAGCCACCTCCCTGGGCAGCCTGCTCCAGTGCTTGACAACCCTTTCTGTGAAGAATATTTTCTTAATATCCAGTCTAAAACTCCCCTAGGCAACTTGAAGCCATTTCCTTTTGTTCTATGTGTTATCTTCATTTCAGTCTTCCCACATGACCTCTAGATTTTGGCCTTTTCATCATTACAATACTTTTCCGGAAGCTCAATTTCTTTTGCCATCAACATTTACTTTTTCATTGCCTTTTGTTTTGGCTGTTCTAGCTCCCCGAAAGTAATTTAAAACATTTCCTGTTCAGGTCATCTTTCAGACTTATCTCTGACCACAACCCACTGTTCTTCATGATTTGGTCAAAATTTCTCACTTCTGCATTTAATGCCTTTCATTTCTTAACTTCACCATTTCTATTTATATAAATAAATTTTGCCACTGACCATGCCATGTCTTGCAGAATGGTTCCAGCCTATTCTGCCCATCAGTCCACCATCCTGCCTAAAAGATCTATCTTTTTCCCACGTTGTATTTTGGATTTTGGGAAAAGCTCCATCTGCTCAGAGGTACTAATACTCACCTCTGCATAATATCTTTTAAAAAACCGAAACACTGCTGTTGCTAGTTGGGTCAGTGATAGTTTCTTTTCCTATGTTTTGCATTCCAGCTTACTTTCACATTCATTTCTCTTCATTACCTCTTTGCCACAAGTCATTAACAGTAAGATCAGCAACAAAACCTGCCACCAAAGAAACCTCCAAATCCTGCACCAGATACAGGATCATCAACAGCAGGTTATCCTTTAAATCACATCACAGATGCCTCTACATCTGTGTTTCTACCATACAGCCTCAAATCTGAAAGAAACTGCCATCACAGAGTGGTATCACCAGCTGCAACCAAAATATAGATTCATTGGTGACAAATATCAGTATTCTGCTGAGATTTGACTTTTAAGAAAGAGGAATATGCTTGATTTTTTCTTTCATTTAGACCCATTAGAAAAAAGAAATCAGTTCTGGTTTTGTACATCCACAAAATCTGAGTGTTAGTCATAATGTTAAAAAGCCTCTCTACCAAGAGATATGCAAGACTTCCCTAAAAATCCTTCCAATGAATGCTTAAGTCTGTTTTTCTTTCTTATTCTAACAAGGTTTAAGGTCATTCAGTCTTCCTCTCCCTATCACAATATTGTGCATATTACCAAAATATAACTGGCATTTAAATACTACGTTGCTATTGCCTTGAGTCAAACAGATATGCAAAGGGGCATCAGGAATATGTGATAAAGCCCATTTTGGAATGGAAACTAATTCTTTCTTTAGCACTGGTCTAACTCAGAGGGCATTTTGGATTCAAATTAATGGACTGTCGGCAGCTGCTTATAAAATTAGGTTCCAAAAGTATAGTGCAAATCTAAAACTTTAATTGCTTGCAAGCAGCTGCAAGGAATCTCTTACAACTCCAGTGCTGCATGGAAGTGGAAGAAGGTCTGATTTTTGTTCTGTAAATATTTACCTTTTCTACCAGTTTCATCAGTATACTGGTTTTTGGATTAAAAGATTTTGAAAGCAGAAAGTAATTGCTGAAGAATAATAACCTGGCACTCTTACATACCTCTCAGAAACATGAATTGGCTCCATAATACAGAAAATTGGCCAGAGGGCAGAGACTTAAATACTAGCACCCTTATTGGAGAAATCCAGAACAGGTTTCATTATTTATGATTGTCTTTGTGCGTGTGCATAGGAGACTTGGCAATGACACAACCTTGGAAGGCTTTTAATTAGCTCAAGGAGCTTAATTTAATACCCAAAAATGTATCAAGGCAAATGTTAAAGAAGCTGGCCTGTCAGTCAGCAAGCAGCTGAGGAGCTGAAGGACAGCATGCGACATCATTAGGCAGTGAGTGCCAGGACTGACAAATGCCAAGGTGAGGGCTGCAAAAAGCCCACAGGCTAATAGCTCACTGAAGGTAACGAGCAGCTGAGGATCCCTCTGCATTCTGTGTCCTGCCCACCACTGTTACTGTGCTCAGAGACTAAGTTAGCTCGCCAGCCAGGATCCAACAGCTAAGCTGCATTCACACATGACTAAAGGGAACCTTAGTGGTAAGGATGTGACATGTGTAGCTTAAATTTATGGTTCATCTGCTGTGAGTGGTATCTTGAACGGAGTCCAACAACTCTTCCATCAGCTGCATCCATATGCTATGCATGTGTTCCCTGCTAAGCACATCTTTTAAATTTAGTCCTTGTGGGTGCATGTTCTACACTTTCTCCATGTTTGTGGCTTTCATGTGCATTCTTTCGAAAAATACTCCTGTTCATTCAAAGGCTGTCCTGAGCTCTTCAGTTGCTCTCCAGCTATTCAGCTGTGACCTCAGCAAGACACCTCAGGACATTCTCTTCACATTCCTTCCCAGCTGTGCGACAGCTAGTGCTGCTCCCTGGGCTGCACTATGGGTTCTGAGCTCCTTGGGGAACTGCTAGTGCTTCCCTGCTCCTTTGTTCAGAGGTGGTGAACATCCTGCTGCTGCTTGCAATGATGTTTGCCCCCATTTGAAATTTATAGACTTTTAGACAGAATGATCTGAATGTTGCAACAAGCATTTTCTTTTTCTGGTGGATTTTAAGCTTCATTCATCAATTTTTTAATCAGTGTTTAGAATCAACAATTTTTGTCACATTTTTGCCATGCAGGGTAAGGAGGGAGTGTTTGTATCTATGGAAGAAGTAGTTGCCCTCCATGGTTCTCTTCCAAGTTTCCAAAGCTGAAGAACCTTTCCTAGATGAAACTGTGAGCCAAGCAGAAACAGGTGTCAAACTAGCACAATGCCCCCCCACACAATAGATTATAAAAGCCTTTTCTCTGGCAGGCATTTGTTCCCGAGCCTTCTTCTGGAACAGAACATACTGCCCTACTCATCATCGAAGAATTGAAGACTCAAGAAAAGTAAGAAAATTAGACAGGAGACAAAATAGCAAATATTCCTCTCAGAGCCAGCAGACGTGAAGGAGTGACACTCTGATATTAAATACTAGTGCCATTCTTCAGGATTGAGAGCTCAGATTTTTGAAAGAAATGCATAGCACTTCCCAGAGGAGGGCAGGAAAGGCAAAACACTGAAAATGTAATTAATCTGGACACAAAATTATATTTCACATAAAAATGTTACGAGGAAAAACAAGAACAGTGAAGTGTTAAAAAGTATTGTCTGCACATTCAGGAATTAAATTGTAAACTAACATTTGAAAATTGAATAGTGGTAAAGCTTAAAAAGCAGAGGGATTAAGAAATCTGCTGCAGCTCACATGGCAATCTGTGCCAGAAAAAAGTACAGAATTTGGATGTCTTCTGGTTTTAATGACACACGCTGTTTCCTCTTCCCACAGATAACCCTACTGATGTTGTCGTCTTGCAAGGAGAGGGTGAAATAAAAAATAGCATCTATTCAAATATTTAGCACTTGCCCACAGTAGAATTCATGTTACCTAACTTCAGCAGACTGAAAGTTGGAAATGGTATTCATCTGCCCAAATTTAGATTCCTACAGTGCAAACGTCAACAGCTGAGCGAGTCATACTGACTCCTTTATAGGCAATGGAGAGAAACAGGCACTTCTGATGCGTAAGCACATCTCGTCCTAAAAAATATGTCTAAAAGAGATCCAGAGAATCACATGTAGAAATGGCTTTTTCTCCATCAACTATAAAGAGAATCCAGACTGTTATCATTGTAATATAGGCTTTTAAAGTGCAGCAAGATTGATCTCTCTCCTAGTGTCTAATCTAATCTGGTCGTTCTCATTCCCTTGTCATGTTGGTAGAGAGAAGCTGTCACTTTCAGAGGTCTTGGTCATCTTGGCCATCTTTCTGAGCTACAAACGTCTAAGAGAGCTGGTATGAGCTGCCTTGAAGAGGTATTTGCTGCTGGGGGGTGGAAGCCTCTGGGTTTGCTGAGGAGCGTGAGCTGAGAGGATTGACATTATTTCAGCCATTCCTCATTTCCGTGTCTATTTTTGTGGATTTAAAATGTTGCCTTCAGAGAGATGGAAGACTTAGAAGGACACTATCAGAGAGGACAAGGGGGCTTCAAAGATGAGTATACTCTGAATCTGAATATTTTTGTATGTATCATTTAAGCCGCTGCCTTCCCCAAAGTTTTTCCCTTCCTCTGTCAGTAGCTACCACTACTGATGGTGGTGAGTAAGAGCATTTATTCTATTTTTTCCTTCAGAGGTGCTGTGTGTTGTTCACAAAAGGATTGGAGACCTGTGCCAAAGCCTGTTTGCCTTCCTCTCCAAAAGTCAGAACATTGCTTGACCAATGCCACACACTACACTTGGGAGAAAATGCAAAAAAAAAAAAAAAAAACCACCCCAAAAAAACAAAAAACTGAGGAGGCATAGGAAGGCACAACAATGAATAGGATTTTAAAACTGGAAATGGCTTTTTTTCCCCCTCCGTTTCTTCCTGTATGTGAGACAATCCCTCAATTCACAGCTGTTTCATCTCTCTCAGATTCATGCAGGGATCCTTGGAGTGTGTAAATGGTGGGCTGCAGGTTTTTCTGGTCACTGCACTGCCTTTTGCTGCTCCATGCCAAGTGAGGTGTGAGGTCTCCTGCTGATCTCTGGTGTAGTCCTCTGATGTGGCTGCACACACACACACGTGAGCACTCTCACACAGAGATCCCGATCTCAGGGAGGTGCAGTGGCATGGGTTGTGAAACTAATTTCATTTTTCATTCATTTTTCACCCTTCCAGGTTCTGGTGGAAACATCTGGCACAATATACACCTTTGCCTTTGTTTTGCACCATCTCTCTAGAAAGCCATGTTCAGAGGCTCATATCTCCTTTTTTCTGTTCAAGCGTACTTTAATTACCTGCTACATGCAAAATGGATTCTCATTAGACAGAATTTTTCCTAAAACCGTCCTGATTAAGCAGTAGCAATTATTGCTCATGCCATTAGGCTTAGTCAGTCACCAGGGAAGCTTTGTGAGAGAGCAGGAGGAAGATGGGGATCTCTGCTTTTCGGTGCAGGCACTCTGCTTTTGGTCTATGTGTGCACAGCCCTCAGCCTGGAGACCAGGGAGTGTTGCACATTGAGTTACAGATGGGAAGGGGCTATTTTTACTTTGCTCTGTGCTCCTACAGCAGCTCTTTGGGGTACCCCCTGACCCCAGCACTGCGAGGTGGCAAGACCAGGCTCCCTGAGGTCGGCACCAGCCAGGCAGTCAGCAGCACTTTCAGGACAGCAGGTGAGCTCATAAGTCAGACGGCAGCCTCCCACCTCTGCTCCCAGTCCTGTTTCACATGCAAGCCATAGCAGCCCTGCACGCTGGACTCCCCGCTCCTGAGCCAAGTGAGCCATCCCCAGAGCCTCCACTCCTTATCCCCAGCTCCTGCAGGCTTGCTGCCTGCTGCCTGGACAGCAGCTGAGCAGCCAGCAGCTGCTGTAAGGCTTGCTGGGGGAAGGGATCCTTTCTTTAATTTTTCCAGGTCCTTTTGTGCTATCCCTGTTGGCAGCACACCTGCCAGGCTGTCAGTCTCCAGGGCCAAATTGTACTTCTCCATTAACCCACAGCTTACACAGGAGCTGTGTTCTCTGTCAGTCAGCTCAGGGTCTGGAGGATATCTAGGGACCACTCAGGACCAAACTTAAGTCCAAAGTCAGAACCAAACTTAGAACTGAGCTTTCTGCTGCACGAGAGGGAGACATTTCTAGAACCTTAACTTGGTCTGATTTTTCCCAAGTAACTTTACTCAGTCTGACCCCAAATGGTTCAGCCGGAGGCCAGTTTCTCAACAGTGACACGTGCAGGCTGAGGATGGACAGGCAGCATGGGAGGAGCTGGCTCTCGATTAGGTTCAGCTCTGCCAGCCTCTGAAACGAGTATAGGACATCACAGGAACTGCTCCAAAGCACAGAACGAGCACCAGTCCCAAAGGCTCAGCAGAATTGCTTGCTCTGCCTCACCATCCTCATCTGTTCTCATGCTGACACACTTGGGATGAACACAAATACAAAACAGAGTAAACTCAGAGAGAACAAAGGCTGGAAACAGGCTCCAAGAAACTGCTTCATCTGCTTCCACAGCAGATTATACCTGGATCATCACATATTAAATAGGATGGCCATTAAAGTCTGTTCAAGGCATTAGTGACCACACATGCACAGTGAGAATTAGATCACTGCCTGCTTGTTTCAGGGGAAACACCAGCCTTGTGTTATAAGAATCAGCAAATAAATACTCCCTGTTCACTGCTGCCTGTGCATCTTTTCTGATTTCCTGGGTATGACTCTCACCAAGTGGAAAAGACACAGCTCTATGGCATCCCAAGGCGTTTCTCTTTCTGCAGTGCTGCTCTCTGCAGATTCACAAGTCAGATCACTTAAGCTGAAGCTTAAACCTTGCTGCTACCCTGTGTCTCTGCCAACTTTACATGCTTGTCTTTGTCAGGGCAGCTTCTGCATTTGCAGAAAGAGCATTGCCTTTTCTCAGTCTCTTTCATTTCTGTCCTTTCTGTATCTGTAGGTTAGAAAGCTGGCTGCTTGCTTGTTCTGCTCCTCTGCTCGCAGGACACCTAATAATAGCACTTACCTGGAACATTTAGTTCTCCAGGAACGGCACAAACCCTGATCACCACACTGGGTTTGTGAAGGAGTTGAATATTTGGCGCTGATTTATCGGAAGGACTGGGAAGGATGACAGCTCCCCCTTCTGCTCTGCCCCCCGGTCCCTGTCTTACATTCCCATATGGACACTTTCACTTATCCCCAGTTCCTTCACACCCTGCTCTTGGGACTGTAGGTGCTACCCAGGACAGGGACTTTTCTGTCTGGCACTCCTATGCCTATGGCACATCCAGGAGTTTTTAATGTCGTATGACCCCAGAATGTATTCCCAGTACTACTGAGCTTAGCCCCACAACACAGTTGTGATACTCAAAATGATATTAAGAGTAATTTTATGGAAAAGTAAAAGGAAAACTAGTGACTACCGGATATGTAATGGTCATGCACAAGCCAGGGCAGAGGTAAAGCTATCCTCAGGACCTTCAGAGGATTTCCAAATTATGCACATCCTTCTAGAACATGGTGCAGATATATCAAATGAAGCAGCAGGAGCTAGTCCCACCTGGGACAAGGACTCACACAAGGCATCCCAGTGAGGTACATCTTACACAGAATATCTGCGCAGATTCCTCCCCTTCAATCCCTAGATCATCCTGCCTCTCATCTCAGCCTTAGCAAGCGAGACTCATGAAATTTGGAAACAGACTGAGTAGTGAAAAATAAATAAAATTGTACTGCGTGTCAGCAATGTTTCCTGTTATTCCCGGAAGGTAGGTAACAGGCACTACATAATCCTGCTGACATTAATAATTCTCGTGTTCTCCTCTATTCCATCAGTGCCATGAAACTTGCTAAGTCTATCATGAAAAAAATCTGAGTGTGATGGACTGTGCTGAGATTGCAATGAATTCTCAATATTCAGCTGAAAATAAACTAGAGCCCTGATGCCAAATCTTCAGTGCTGATGACTTTTTTTCCATCTCAAGCAGAAAAAAGACAGATTTCTCTTTGCCTGCTGAAAGTTAGTCATATAATCCTCTAATCAGTAGAGTGTTGGTCTATCATTTGCAAATCAGAATAGATGTCAAGAGAGATAATATAAAAACTGAACATTCATTGCTCATCCACTGTAATCACCATGAATATATCATTGTATGTGAGAGAAGTGCCAGGTTAGTTTTATTTGCAGGTCACTTCACATAATTTCTTTTAAACCTGGCTAATGTCTCCCAGCCATTTCATCTGCTGTCAGATAGGTAGCCTCTGGGTAGATCTTCTCTCTCACATCACACATCCAACACATTTATTTTTCTGCAATTGGACATACTTTGAATCTTCATACCCAAAGTCAGCTGGGAGACACCTCCAGCCACTTCTGGTTTCAGAGCATGACCAAGTAGCCATCCCAGGCCCCACACCACCACTCTTTTATTCTTCAGCCTCTCTCCCATATAACCTGCTATACAAAATCCTTATGAACAAAATCCATGTCCTAGACTGTCATCTTCTCTAATTCCCTATTTAAAAGTCTTTCTGCTACTGTCCAAGCGCAAAATCTCTCCAAATATAAGAGTAATCGTATCCCTTTTCCCAACTTTCCTCCAATTCCTACAGATTGCTCGAAGTACTTCTTGCTCCTTTCATTTCCTTTCCTTGTACCTCTCTGGGGACAGCGCGTGGTGCCGGGAAGGACTTACACACACATGCTTCAACTCTCATCAGTGAGATCTTCCCCCTGGTTTCACCTCCTTCCTTACTACTTGCCACATGTGAAAGTTGAACAAATGAAAGAAGTGGCAATGTAAAACCCTTCTCTGGATTCCCGTTTGCTCTGCCTTTAACTCTTCCTAGAGTACCTAAATGGGACCACGACTATCTCCAGATTTTAGTCTGCACCCAGCATATTTGTTCTGAGCAATAGAGACTGGGAAGCCTAAGTCTGAGCCACCAGGTACACTTTCAGATCATCTTTGGAACCCTGTCTGCAGGTTATTCTGTAAATACCAGTCTTTGTCCTAACCTTGGAGGTACAACCATGTCCTGCTGGTGTCAGAGAAATGGGAAGCAGGAACAAGCAGACTAACATAGTAATTTTTTGTTATCCTAGGTCCCCTCCAGTGACCAGGTATAATGACACAGGAGACCCCCTCCACACAGAGAGCCCCAAGGGAGCCAGGAAAGAGAGACAGCAATGTCCTTCAGACACCTTCCCCAGTCTCTTTCTTCCCTTTGCCATCCCTTCCCTGCAAGGACTCCCCCTCTGCCATAGGACTCTGGCTCCTCTTTGACTCATACTCCTCCTGATAAGGTGAAACTATAATGGTTCAGGCTCAGGGTTATCACTGAGCATTCCTGATAGTGCTCCTGGTGCCTTGACAAGTGCAGCAGATTTTGTACAAGTCCAAGCCATTGTTTCAGGCTGCTGGAGCGGCAGGAAGCCTGCACAGCATCAGTTACGCTCTGCTCACATTTGGGGGTTAATTTGTAATCAAAAAGGCTGCAAATCCTTTTTTCTTTTCTTTTTTTTTTTTTTTTCATTTAATGACTGTTCAGATTCTGTAGAAGCAGAGGGTTTCACAGAATCATGGAATATTGAGATTTCCAATGGAAAGAAAGGTATGCCATTTTCTTGCAACAGCCATGATGTCTAGTGCTGCTGAGGGCATTATCCAAGTGAAGATAAGACAATCTGTAGCTTTCACACCTCTTTACATCTCAAAATTAACAGAATGGGGAAGGAGAAAATTATATCTTGCCCTAGTGGTTTATTTTAGTCCTACAAACTATCTTGATAACCTCATTCACAGCTGATACATAGCAGGAGTACAGTGCTTTCCCTTGATAAGGTGAATTTATAAAGGCAAGTAAACCAAATTCCACAGTGAGTTGACAGGGCAGGTGTTTGCCACCTCTGTCCCAAAGAGGTGGAGACTGTGGGGAACAAGCCTTTCTCAGCTTTGTTTTCTCAGGGGCCCTTTGGCTGTCCTGTCTCCTGGCACATTGGACAGAGTTTTCCAGAGGTCCTACCCAGGGGCCTCCAGCTGAAACAGCTGCTCAATTTCCTCTGTTCCCACAGCCAAATCAAAAGTGGGGCCAGGAAGAAACAAGATACATCTGTCCCATGTAGAAAAGGCAGTTTTCCACAGGGAGAGACACGGGACTATGGTTGCATGAGCCTTACCAAGCCTATGGGAATAGAATATGGATGAAGATTGGCTTTGGTTTAAGACACTAGGAGCAAAAGACAATGCCAGTCAGAGAGGCCCTGCTGGATTCCCTCTGCTGTGGGGCAGCCATGGCTCCTTCCAGGGCAGCTGGAGGTTCATGTGCCTCCAACATTGCAGTCACTGGCACTGGATAGAAAAAACTGAGACCAGCAAATGATATCCAGTTCCATGCCAGAGATCCAAAATGGATTTTGAAATAAGCTTTGCCTAAGGGTGAAGAAAGAAGCAAGGTGAGATTTTTTTAAATTTGGGAATTAGCTCATCCTTGCAAAACTAAATCTTGGACAAACAGCTTCTGGAAGGACCTAAGCAGGGACTGGGATGGAAAGTGTCTGGAGACATGGCATGGGCTGACTTCTGTCAATGGTGAATGTAGCCACCTACTTCTGTTGCAAAAAAACAATTAGTCAAAGTAATTCAGGCACCAGACAATTCACAGAAGAGAAAAGGGAAAGATCCACACTGGTGTAGAAGGTAGACCTCAATCCATCCATGCCAACCTGGTATCCCACATCCACAAAAGACAAAATCAATTGAAACAGACACAGGAACATGCTACAGGAAACAGGCAGCCTCACTTAGAAGGAGGAGGAGGATCTTGCCTTGTTAAATCTGGCACAACAAAGGATCTGATTGCTGCCTATAAACATATTGGGGGTAGACACCAGGGAAGGAAAACAGCTGTTATGCTGAAGGACAGCACTTGCACAAGAACAAAAGGGTATGAACAGGTCATGAATACATTTGTGAATATGATTATGGGACATGGTGCCTACAATACCAAAGGATTTGCTTTGGTGACCAGGACACCCCACTGATTTTAAGTTGTGCAGCAAATCCTTTGGCTGTTGGTCCTGATTAAATTATCTGATATTAGCTTTTTGCTTCTTGCCAGCTAGTTATTTTTAACTCCTCAGGGAGTTAAATACTGGTGTGTTTGTCATAGGAAAGACATATTTGGAGAAAGAGTACCTACCCCAACCCCTCGAGTCATGTGGAAGGCAAAAAAAGCTCTTCCTGGTGTTGGTGAGAAAAAGACAGGGAAAGAAAAGGGACTGCCTAAATCAGACTTCACAGAAAAGGCAACACTAAAAGTAAAAACTGGGACAGTTGTTGAAACTGTCTTATCTACAGGGGAAGATTTACAGATGAATGAGGTCCCTAATGATGAAACTCAGAGACTCTCATATGAGAACACATGTGGAAAGTTTTTGCACTTGGTATAGCTGTGGCCAAGGTTTCTTGGTTTTAATGTTGTGCTAGGCAGCCTGGGGACTCTTTCTGTCCCCATTGGACTAGGAGGCATCTTCCTGACTTGCTGCATCTTGGATGCCAGGCAGTGGAGGCAGAGAGGAATCTGTTGGCCGCTTCATTGGAGATGATCCTGTGATTCCTCCCCTTTCTAATTTTTATGCTCAGGGCTCTGGGGAGGCAATGTGCTGCTTACTGTGGTTCTGGACTCATTTTCTGGGCAAAGAATCCTCCATCAGTGACACATCATTTTTAGTTATTTTAAGAAGAATGTGCTTTTTTATGTGGGTTTCTTTGGGCTCCAGAAACTATAAACGTCTTCATTTTTAAGTGTCAGCCTTGACACGCACAGCTGATTTAGACCTCAGTGATAAATATATCTGCTCTGCTCTGTATCATTTTTTTGGGAGTTATAATTGAATTAAAATTGTATACTCTGTGGGCAGGCTGTGATAGGTAATTAAGTTTATCGATTATGCCATGGCTCAGTTTGTCAGACGCACAGTGCACCCTGCACTCTAATTGCTATTATATGTACTGGACAGAGCTCGTCTCAGATGGTATAAGCTGGCACAAGGCCATTCCTTCAGCGACGGCTTTCACGAGTTTGGGACTTTATGTTACTGCTGAAGCTGTGTGAGAGGATCATAGGCAAAACAGACGAACCTCATCTTGTTTGAAAGTGCTATAAAATTATACATTTATCTAGATCAGCAGCCTGGTGGATTTAATGGTCCATAAGGCTCCTCTCTAAACCTGGGCTGATTTAAAGGTTCACATGGAGGCTACACTGAATTTTCACTTTCCAGTCTGAAGCAAAAATTGTCTTTGACTGAGGACCGCACTGAGCACTAAGCCCTATACTCAGTGCAGAATCATCTGGGTTGAAAATCACAAAGAACTAATTATTTGCAGAGTATTTCTTCTCAGGCAGTGCAAATAACTGATTTTACCTAACCAGACACAGCTCCTCACAGAGTAATAAAATGCAGTTTGATGCCAGTGCTAAAATGAAACAGAAGACTAGGAATAATGGAAAAGGTAGTAGAAGACCTGAAGGAGAGTCAGTGGACTCTCTGTGGTGAAGCTTGGGCAAAAGGGGGTCAGAGAGATAGAGGGAAAGGGAAAGGCACACGTGTGTAAGGTGTTTCAGAGGCACCATTGTAATGAAGAGGTGCTAAAAGGAATTTGAGGTGCTCAGAGAGCAAAAAGGCACTGCTTTTCCCATCTCCCACACCTTTGATCAACACTATCTCCTCCTGGGGACTATTAGCCTGCACCCCTTAGGAGAGAAAGGAGGAGGGGTCAGGTTGGGGCAGGGCCTCCAGTGAAACCAGTATAGACAGACTCCTTGCTCCTGTTCCAAGAGATATGGGCTGGCAGTGGGTATTGCTCCATGGGTTACTGCCTCCTCCACTTGACCTGCCCAGCTCTGCCTGTAGCAGGAGAAGCCTGCGAGGCAGGCAGCAAGGCAGGAACTCAGCTCAGGGCGACCCCTTCATGCATTTCCATGCAGATACAGATTAGATTGCCATCATTTCCATGCTGAGTTCTCCCTCTAGCACCAAGCCAGCTCTCATCACACCAACCAGGGAACATCAGCAAAGCCACACAGTGTGACCACCACAGTCTTGCACTCCAAAAGTCCTGCAGGCTATGATAAACTGCCAGACATCCTGAGGGGTTTTTTGATTTTTTTAAATTTTTTTTTTTTGTAAGAACACTGCATTTTTTAGAGTTAAGAACTAATTCATTGCTGTGCATGTGCAGAACAACCTGCAAGTGGAAAAGTCTGATGAAGTCTGTGTGTCACCACTGACTTGGAGATCATTGTGGTCCTCCAAGACAGGTCTGGTCACTTGTTCCTCAGGTCTCTGCTTGAAAACCGTGCAATTGATAACTTTCAGCAGCATGTAGTGGATTGCAGTATGTAACACAGTAAGCACATGGAGGCCTTAATCCCACAACTTGTAGAAGTTGCTGCTGAAGTTTGTGGGATCTGCTGAACTCACTGGGACTACACACATATTTAAAGCTAGACTTCGCTAGAGGAGGTCTTTTGAGCTGAGCTTTTGAGGCACAGACAAGCTTATGAAAACCAGATACTGGGCATCCAGATATAGTTGAGGGTACTGTTTTTCCTCCCCTTTAACAAACCTGAGCTGCAGGAACCAGAGAACAAAATAGATTTATTTGTATTGCATGAGACACATATTGCCTCCAAGACTTTCCTTGAAGCTGAGGCATATTTCCTGGCCAGAAGACTGAAAAACACCATGAGAAATGGGTCTGAAAATGTTGTATTTGAAATGTGATAATCCAGTTTCAAGGAGAAGAAAGCAGTAAACCTATTTTCAACTATACTAAAAGATTTTTTTTCCTTTTGGCCTTTTTCTCTCCATCCAAATCCTTGAGCCTGTTTATTGCTTTCTCCTTATGATTGAGGCTGCTTCTAGTGGTCTCTGCGGCTAAGCACTTCAGTTTTAAAATGTGAACAAAGAGAATATGCCATTAAGGAAGGACATGCTGCTGGAAGGGAAGTCAAGGTTGAGGCTATCTCCTCTGCATACATGACAGGATGCTAAAGAGGTATCTTTATTATCACACATAATAAAATGCTTTTAAACTTCTGCCTAACTGCAAAGCTGTTCTGATGGTCTGTGTTCAAAATACGTTGGAAAAATAAATGGCAATTCACAATTTCATTCTACCCCACATATTTCTGGACAAAGTCATTAAGTATATCACTTTTCTGAAACAGAAACTGCATCCCTAACTTCTTTTACCCTTGTATAGAACTGCTGTTACTATACAATAAACAGAGTTATCCAGGGCTTTACATGCTCCAAAGGCCTGAAGCATCCCAAGTTGATCCATTGCAATTTTAGATTAACAGAGCCAACAAGATATTTCCTGCTAGGTGTGTCCCTCATGGGACCTAAGTGATGCTCCTTGTAGTCCTCTATTCCCGAGCAGCTGAGACAAGAAGACTGGGAGCTGAATTTACTGGATGTTTGATAAGCAGGGTTTTGGCTGCTTCCCCCCTACAGCGAGCTCTCAATGATTTACTCAGTCCCAGCAGAAAAGTCCACTGGTGATGACCATGGAAGCTAGCTTGAGACTCCTCTGAGGGATCTCAATGAGGGACCAGAGGATCCTCTTCTGTGCTAAGCACCAGGAAATCTGCAGCTTCTATTTCCCTGACAAGTGCTGATGTTAAGAAGGAACTGCTAAGCTGACACAGCTGAGCTTAGAGACTGGATCTGCCTGTAAGGATAAGAGGATAGGAATGCGATCTTAGGTGAGAAGGGCTGAATTTCCCATCAGTCTGGTTTAGCAGTAACAGAGAGGATATTCCTGGAGTGCACTCTGCTTCTGCTTAGGATGAGGAGACTTTTGAAGTGAATAAACAGAGATGTGCCAGGCAGGAAGGGCCAGGACACAGACCACAAGCAGCACACTATCAGGGATCTGGATCCCAGGATGATGGGATCTTTATCCTTTTTGCTGTATAGGTGGGTTATTAGATCTCTTGTAAAAGGAGAGAACTCCTCTATGTGCTTTTTCTCAACCACACAACTCTTCTGCTTTTTCCTTCTTGTTAGGTTGGGTGTCAGGTTAAATTATAGGAGCACTGGTGGAAAGGAAAAAAAAATCAACCTATACCTTCATTGTTTTGACTTGCTGCCCTTGTTCCACTCTTATATGACCTGCAGACCATGTTGTTCTTTTCTTTGATTCTTGTTGCACTGGAGCTGCAGTTGTATTTTAGATTCTTGGCAGCCATGGGATGGGAGAGGGAAGAGCTGACTGTACAAAAAGCTGCCACTCTTCTAGGTTGCATGCAGCATTGTGAAAACACATTTCAGACATTAAAAAAAAAGCAACTGTTGCAGTTTGAGACCAGACAAGCATAGAAAATTTGGAGCCTGATGAATATTCACCTGAACAGATGTGACATCTCGACAAAGCCATCACAGGTTGTATCTGTACAGATGCCATTGAAAGATATATCAGTTGTTCAGTGAGAAAAGTTCTGCTGTGGAAATGCAGTCTTCAGCCTACTGATAAAGCTATGGCTGGGTGCTTGGGACAATCATGTTTTTTCTCTTGCAATGTCAAAGACAGATTTAAAAATTCTTGAAAGTCATCTGACAGCAAATGGCCTCTGAGATTCAAGCAGGACTCTCTGCAGGTTGAGAAAATGGCTTTGCTCTCAACTGTTCTTCAGTCTGTTGAGTACATCATCAGTAAATCTATTCTTACTAAAAATGAGCCCCTTACTACAGAAACTGGAGTTTTCAATTATTTTATAATAGACCATGCTTCCAGAACACAAGTGTCACAAATATTTTTCTAGAAGAAGCATAGGTTCCATTCCCCAGTTCTTTTTTCAGTTTTCTCTGCAATTTATTTAAATTAATTTCTTTGAGAAAAATAACATCTGCTACCATTTAATACAATTGGCTCTCTTACTCTCTCCCTCTTAAAGGAAGAGTTTATGCCCTTTGTGTTTACAGATAACAGTCTTAATATAAAAATTAAACTAAGCTTGCATATAAAGCACACATAAATTTCAGAAAGGTAAATGGGTTAATAAATGCATTTTAAGGGTTCATTGAGTTGGCAATCCCATTCAGCACATTTACAATAAAGAGATCTAAGGTCTTTTGTGCAACTTCCTATTTTCTAGTAGCACTTTAACCAACGATTGAAAGAGAAATACATAAACAGAGAACTGAAAGACGATGGTTTTTTTTAAATTTTTCATAAAGTGCAGCAAGCTTCATGCTGAACTATTGAAAATGTAAGCCTTAAACTAAAACAAACACCACAACTTGTTAACATAACAAACATAGCAGCTTCAGTATTTTGTTATTAGATTGCCAAAACAAGTTGGAGTTAAACCTCCAGGTATACCAGCTGCAAACCAAAAGAAAACATTCTTCCCACATATGGACAAGCTAGCTCTGCAGAAAATGCAAATAAAAGCATGCATTGGAGGTAAACAATAACTCCCAGGGCCATGTACCTTACAACAGGTTGGAAGCAGTTAGTAGCCATTAACTGGCTCCTGGCAAGGAGCAGTGATGCTCCTCTCCCCCAGCCTGCCACTGGAAAGTGGGGCAAGCCCCCAGTGCTGTGCCTCTGTGGGCCAGAACACACGACATGGGGTCCCCAGGCAGTGCCCAGGATCTGGCCATTCCCCTCCATTAGCCCTATGCCCTCCCACTGTGTCAGCTTTTCATGGTGATGTCATGGGCTACCCCTCAGAGCATCTTCATCCCCTTTTAATCCTCCATCCCTTTTTAATCCTCCATCCCATTCTCCTGGTAAGCCATGGTTGGTTTTTCTCAACGTACTGCCAGGGATGTCATCCAGATCGCATGATCTTCTCCTGAGACCTGATGAATCCCTGACTGTTGCTAAAAACCCTTGCATCAGCCTAAGTCCCACTCCTAACCTCTGCAGGCATGCCTATACTAGGCTGCTTTTTAAAGTATTTTCTGCTTGGAGTCTCCTGAAGGATAAAAAACAAAAAAAAAAAAACCAAAAAAACCCAACAAGAAAAAAAATCATCATTTGCATTTGCAAGCTACCATTTTCCAGAAGTGAAAAGGCATCCTTGGGGCACCTTACTCCTTACTTTCCTCAGGAGGCAGGAGGACAAGGAGGTAACAAGTAACTGACTATTCATGAGCCAGCTTCAGTTTTCCAGGGAATGCAATGCTCTGAAGGAGAGTACACAGAGAATAGTGGTGATTAGGAAAATACTATCTCCAATACTCGGGTCCTGGAATGAACACTTGCATAATAGTCAAGTTCCATTTTTACAATCTACAGGCGAATTGCATCTTGTTTTCTCTCACAAATTTTCTCTCATCATGCTTGTATCTGACTTACAGACAAGCCAAATCAGCTGAAATATATCTTGAAAATGGGACCCTCCCAGCCTTCATCTGTTGGGAAGGCATGTATTCGTCATGACATGCAGTAGACACTCCTGGGACCCTACAAAAGTGCTCTCTGCAGTCTGGCTGTTAAAGAATCCCACAAATGAATCTATCTGTGATGTCTCATTAAAATGGACACAGTTTTCCCTGAGTACTCCAGAACTGCATTAGGCCCTCGGTTTGCAGGCCAGGCTCAGCTCTGTATTTTAAATGCTACAGCTGTGCTGTCAGCCCTCACGGGACAGAGGGGACAGAAAGTAATTACACTTTGCAGAAAAGCCAACAACCCAGAACATCAGGGCTACTTTGAGCTGCTGTGAAGCAGTGGACAGTGCTCAGCACCTGGGGATGCAGGGTCTGGGAAAGGCAGAATTTTGGGTTCACTTGAGCTTCTGGGTTGCAGGTACAGAGTCTTCCTGCTGCCATTATTGCATTGAATATCATGGCATGCTTTGTGCAAACCTTGCATGTACTGCAACAGCACTACTGCTGCTGCTGCTGCTGTGGGTGACCAGAGGAAGATGGAGCCAATGCGACTCCCAGCCCCACTCTCTGCCTCACAGAATTCCCTCCATGAAGTCTGGAGCCACAAGCTTGCACCTTTCTCAGGAGACATAAAGAGTTCTAGCACAGGAGCTAACAGGGCTCATTGATGGAGCTTTGAACTAGCTTGGACAAAAAGGGAGAAAACCAGGCTTGCCAGTGATGAGCAGTGGGATGGTGTGCCATCCACAAAACTTGAGGAAAGGAGCGCTAATAGGATGCCTTAATCTGCTTCATGGAGTGTTGGCTACAATGTACCACAAAACACCTGAAGTGTTTTTCCACTAATGCACCTGGCATGAGGAACAAAGAAGAGGTCAAGGCTCTGAGTCCCAGAGATTTGACATCACTGGTATAAGTGACACCTGGTGGGATGCATCCTGTGTCTGGAGTGCCCTGTTGGAAAGTTGCAGGCTCTTCAGGAGGGATGGGCAGGGCACAAGAGGGGGAGAGTGGCATTGTGTGTAGTAGAAGGGATAGAATGTATGGAGCTCACAGCTGAGAACCTCTGGGTAAGAATCAAGGGACAAACAAGCAGTGTGGATGTCATTGTGGAAACTGGCCTCCTAGCCAGGACGATGGCACCAATGAATTATTCTTTGAAGAACTAAGGGACACTTCCAATTCAACTGCCCTTGTCCTTAAAGGAGATTTCAGCTTGCAGCTGGGAGCATCTACACAGCTGCTACAATCCAAGCCAGAAGATTCCTAAAAAGCCTGGATGACCACCTTATTGAACAGGCCCTAAGGGACCTGACTTGAAAAGATGCCTGCTTTGATCTACTGCTAGTAAACAGAGTGGATCTTGTAAGCAAAGTAGAGGTTGGTGGCCGTCTTGGCCACAGTGACCACAAAGAGATCAAGCTCAAATCTCTGTTGACAGGTGGAAAAGTGCCAGCAAAACCTCAGCTCTGGACATGAGGAGAGCAGACTTCAGGCTGCTCAGGAAACTAGTAAGTAAAGACTCCTGGGAAAATGTTTTTACAGGTGCTAGGGTCCATAATTTCTGGTCACTTTTTAAACATCACCTCCTAAGGGCACACAAGCAGCAAATCCTAAATGTCAGAAGTCAGGCAGGAAAGGCAGAAGGCCAGCTTGGCTGAAAAGGAATCTCCTCTTGGAAATAATCCAAAAAAGAAATGTATGTGTATGCCCAGTGGAAGCAAGGTCAGGTGACATGAGGAGAATACAGAGATGCTGATAGCCACTGCAGAGAGAAATTTCTTGTGGCCAAAGCTCTGGAGCTGAAGATGGCCAGAACTGTGGGGGACAATAAAAAGAGTTTTTTACAATATATTAGTGGCAATAGGCAGTGTAAACACGACATCAGCCCATTACAAGATGAGGACAGTCACCTCACAAACAGGGACAGAGACACAGCAGATGTGTTTAATACATTTTTTGCCTTTTTCCTCAACATAGGTGACAGACCAAGGGGGTCTCAGTGCCCTGAGCTGGAGGACCATGACTGAAAGAATGATCAACTCCCAGCTGACCCTGAAAATGTGAAAGACCTGCTGTTCCAGCTGGATGCCTACAAATCTATGGGGCCTGATGGGATTCATCCAAGAATCCTTAAAGCACTAGCTGATGTTATCCCAAAGCCTCTCTTGATGATTTTTGAACAGTCTCGGGAATCTACAGAGGTCCCAGCTGTCTGAAAGCTGACAAATGTAGTCCCAGTTTTCAAGAAGGGCAAGAAGGAGGATCCTGGAAACTACATGCCTATCAGTCTTACTTCAGTACCTGGTAAAATCATGGAAAATACTTTTCTGGGAAATGTAGAAAAACACCTGGATGACAATGCAGTCATTGGCCACAACCAGCACAACTTCATGAAGGGAAAGTCATGCTTGTCAAAGCTGATTTCCTTCTATGACAGGATAGCACACCTAGCTGATCTAAGAAAGCCAGTTGAAGTAATCTTTTTGGATTTCAGCAAAGACCTTGATATTGGCTCTCACAGGATTCTTCTGGACAAAATGTCCAGCACACAACTGGATAACCAAGTCATGTGGTGGGTGACCAACAGGCTCACAGGTCAGGCACAGAGGGTTATGGTGAATGGAGTGACATCAGACTGGCAACCAGTCACTAGTGGGGCTCTGCAGGGCTGCACCCTTGGCCCAGCTCTCTTCAACATCCTCATCAACAACTTGGACACAGGAAGAAATACTAAGTAAATTTGCCTCCAGCACTAAACTGGGAGGAGCTGTTGACCTCCTCAAGAGAAAGGGACAGTGGTCACAGCACCAAGGCTGACAGAGTGCAAGAAGGGTTTGAACAATGGTCTCAGGAACTTGGTGTGATTCTCAGGGTGTCATGTGCAAGGCCAGGAGTTGGACTGAATGATCCTGATGGGTCCCTTCTGACTCAGCATATTCTGTGATCCTTTGAGTCCATGCTTGGAGGCTTTTTCTGCTCATGTGTCTCATGTGATACCTTTGGAGCAGAAAATGTCAGAGCACCCCTTTCTCTCTTCACAGAGATTTCCTTTCCCTGTTGTCACCCTGGAAGATAGATAAAAGTTCTTCTAAGCATGGATGTAATCCTTAGTCATTACTTTGGTAATCTTTGCCCAGAATACATTTGTCTTGGGGCAGAAACATGTGAGATGTTCTAGGCACCCTTCCCAGTTATATTTTTCCAGCAATATGCATAGAATTTAATGTGTTCTTGCCAGTTTACAATGCCTGAAAATGAACTGTTTGTGGATGGTCTTAAATTCTGCCTGTGCATTGCTGTTTATATTTGTTTATGTTATGTTTTATGGCATATATTAGGCCATGGGAATATTTTTAAAAACTGACAATAAAGGCTATGGCACAGGTAGTAAAGTGGTTTATTTCTTTCTCATTCCTTCTCCAGTCAGTGTCATCTCCAGCGTGTCCACCAAATGGAAATAGAGGTCACTTGGAGAGTTAGTTTGGCCATGGCACTGCTGGCAGTTGGCTTTTAGAAGTCAATGCAAGGGGCTGCAAAAGGTAGCAATTGTGCCTTCTGGCACTTTTATTCTTTTATTTATGTGTTTTGGGGACCTAAAATCCTTATTTTGATTTATTAATTAATAATTATTAATTATTATTGTTCATTTTTAATGTAGAAATGTCAGGAATTTTGAACCTCCATTTCTTCATTGTGTTGGAGCCTTTTCTTCCACAGGGCAAGATCCGTACCAGGGGCAAGACCTCTTTTAACAGCAGAAGCTGCCTGGCAGCTGCATCTTCAGGCATCAACAAACCCAAAAATTACTGTTACACACACACACACAGCCTTCAAACACAAAAATTTAGTCAAAACTACTTCCCACTGAATTTAGAGCCTCCTGTGTAACACCAGGAGCCTTACACACGGCTGGGAGGCAGGGCACTGGAGACAGTACCCTCATGTATGGGCTTGTTGCACTGATTTTTTCCTGGAGCAACATTTTATGTGTGTGGCTCTCACCTAGCCCAATGGAAGTCCCCATGAGGAATCTGGTGCTCCTGAAGATCAGCATCATGTAGTACAGGGTGCAGCTGGGCAGCAGACCTCGAGATTCACATCAGCACAAGTGGACCTTACAGGTGCAGGGAACACAAGCCTGGCTAGGTTTGGACTCTGTCCCTCAGTATCACCATGGAAAAATAAAGCGTCTGAGGGACTTGCCAGATTTCACATTCCCAGGGAAGCAGCACATTGGCCTATTGGTATTCAGACCCTGCACTGTATCAGTTTGGCTGGGAATATGGTAAAATGAGAGTTCTAAGAAGTAGCAAGGGCCAAACCAAAACTTTTTCTCTGCTAGCAACTGTAACAGGAAACTAGGAAGAAATATTACTAAAATATAGCAATGTGTCCTTATGTCCCAGGCAATCTCTGATGAAAAACTTAAACTAGAAATTAGGTCATAAAATAAGTTCTACTGCACTTCTACGCCTCCAGTTTGGTGGAGAACATTGGTGCTAATAATCTGCTATGTTGTTCCCACCCATTTAGTTTTATGGGTCTCACAGAAACACACTTGCAAAAAAGATCTCAGACACCAAAACAAACCCTTTCTTACCTCCTCGTCTTAAATCCCACAGCAAGGATAACCTGCTTGGCAGTCTCTGACACCAGGGTCAACACTTGTAAATGTAGCAGAACAGCTCTTTCAGAATGACAACAGTGTTATCAAACACTGTGTGGGCACTTTAATTCCAGAAGAAGAGCCGCTACCCCAAGACTTCTTCCAGAATAACTATTTTGATAAATTTCCAACTGTAGGCAAGTCCTAAGCTTTTCAGTCACGACTGGAATGAATCATTCATTGCTTGAGGAAAATGCAACAATCTTGCATATAAAGCATCTAAATCTTTTTGGCTCAAAAAGCTGCACAGTCCAGAATTGAAATGCGAGAAATTGCTGCAAATTATAGGTAAACTCTTCTTCACTTGAATAGTTCTCACTTTTGGAAATGTTTTCACTGATATTAAGGCAACCACTCTAAGGCTTAAATGCTTCTGAAGCCTCTGAAATGGAGACCATTAGGTTAATTGCATCAGGGAGTTGGATATCTGTGACAGAAAAGGCAGGCAGGGAGGTGAGTTATCAAGAGGGAGGCAGATAGCAAAACTGGTTAGAAAACTGCACAATGGCAGATCTGCTAAGCATCAGGTGGCACAGATTTTGTACTCCCCCTTCCTTCCACAGCATCACGTTGCCACAGTATGCTGCATGCCCTGGGACATGTGTCTGGGGTGGCACCTGGCCTCTGCACACTGCCCATCAGCGTGGTACCTCTCCCTAGCTTGATCCTCAGACAGGAGCTGGGTTTCAATGTCTGACGTCTCACTGCATTTCTCTCTGCAGTGCCCTGTGCACTGCCGCAGCTCTGAGAGCTCCAGCAGCACCTCTGAGCTGCAGGTGGGTGCCCAGGAGCAGGGATGCTGCCCTCGGTGGCAGTGGCTGCCGTGGTGCAGCACACACTGCCCTGCCCACCCTGTGCAGTTCTCCATGTGCCAGCTGGGTCACACTGGTGAGGTCTGGCTGCTGTGAGGAAACTGAGTGCAGCTACAGCAGGCAGCATCCAGCATGTGCCACATTGCAAGTGCCATCCCATCCAAACTTCAACAGAACAGACCGTGCTCCAGGTCTGCTGGGGCATCCCTGGGGTACAAGAGTGGCTCCCATCTCTACTGAACTTGAAATGGGAGAGTGGAACCCAACAGAGTTTATCCTGCCTCCCTTGCTGTGAAAACTGTGTGACTGGGAGATTGGGGCCCAGTACAAACAAAAATATCCAGCTTGGTGGCATGGGCATACTCATGTCAAAGAGGATCAGGATCATAACTTAAAATGCAGTTTGTGGTCTTCACACAATTCCTGGTAGGAACTAGCATGTGTCTTAGATATTGCTGGAAGTTTGGGAAAACAACCTGCTTCTCCTAAGCCCTGTGTTGACACTGTCCCCTTGTTCTGTTTCTATTTTTTATGCTGGAGACTAGGATATAAGCTTCCTCTCCTCTCCTCTCCTCTCCTCTCCTCTCCTCTCCTCTCCTC